>JAJKFJ010022706.1:0-96775 GCA_027382625.1 Tetmemena sp. SeJ-2015 | reverse complement strand
GATTTAAAAGGTAAGTGGGAGGAGAGTCCAGTCAAGAGCAAATGAAAAAGGCACAGCTCTACAGATCTATCGGCACTCAAATTGAACGGGCAGATTCTTGGGTAGCAGGGCATGAAGATGCGTGAGCTCTCAATACGTAAGAGTGAGTACAAGTAGCAGTAGTTCTCTCTGAGCTTCATTGCTGCTATCAGCCAAGACAAGATAGTGAGCAGCTAGATCATCGAAGGAGCATTCAATGCGATTCTCTTTGAGAACTTCATCTACAAGACTCTGAAGAGCATTCGCAGTGACGAGAGTCTCTTGCACAAGAAGATCGTTCTACTTATGGACAATGCAGTCATTCATCGCTTCTCGGAGGTACTTGAAACAGCCAAGCGATTCAAAGTTGTAGTGCTCTTCAACGCAGAGTACTCACCATGGCTCAATCCTATCGAACAGCTCTTCTCATTTGTGAAGCTGCAGCTGCGCTCACGCAAGATAGCTAGAAAGTAAGATTGACTGCGTCCTAACTCTACAGAGAGAATCTAGTCTCAGCAGTGGCCGAGGTGCTCTAGAGAATGACTGCAAGCGATGTCAGCAAGCTGTGGGTGCTCAGCATCAAGAGATGGCTCCAGACAATCAGGTTCGGATTCGTGTGAACAGAGGTCAGAGTTGAAATCAGAAGCAGCAACTTTCACAATCAGCGATCTTACCTTGCATCTGTCAATGTCATTATTAAATTATCTAACTATCTCTAAATCTACCTATCGAGTCATTATTTTAGCCAGATCATCATAATTCTACCGAGCGAGTCGTGATTTTAGCTATCTATACTTTAAATTATCTAGAACCAGGTTTGAATTCGTCTGGACAGTGTCAAAGTTGAAATCACAGACAAGCACTTTATAGACCAGCGATCCAATCTTCGTTTTGACAATGTCAATCTTGAAATATCTAGCTCACTCTATATTTACCTAGCGAGTCATTATTTTAGCTAGCTCACTGTATTTCTACCTAGCGAGTCATAATTTTAGCCAACTCTACTCTAAATTATCTAGCTCACTCTAAAATTACCCAGAGAGTCGGATTTTCAGCTAGCGATGGTCTAAACTATCCAGCGATTTCAAAGAGACTTTTTGACCCTTGCTGATTACTCTTGCATTTAATTTTGACTTCACCCCTGATTCTTACAATATTACTAAGCTATGAACACAACCTACTCCGAAGTTGAAAGCAAAACTAGTACCTATCAGTTACCCAAGCTTGCTAAAAAGCTGAAAGCCAATGACACCAGAACTATCTCAACCCGATCTTTTTCCACAAAGCGTGACTCACTTGAAAGTGTCTCAGTTTACCAAGGTGAAAATGAGGTAAGCGAGAGGAGTCAAGAGGAATTGCCTTATGGAGGAGGAGTCAGAATTCGAAGAGGTAGTGTAGTGCAAATGCTCAATAAGAAAAGCGGCTACAAGCTCAATTTAAACAACTCATCTCTTTAGATGGCTAAGGACCTTGAACTCGCTAAAGAGCAGATTTTAATCAACCAGTTTCAACTCAAAAATCTCTAAAATTTTATAGCCATTTGAAATTAAAAAGATAAGGTACGAGTCAGAGACTTTGCAAAGTGACTAAAGAGATTAGAAATCATTACTTAAGCAACTTAATGGAATCTAAGAGGAAACTTAGTAATTAGCTAATAAAGTTGAAATTTTACCTAAGCTCGCCCTAAAAGACGGTGCTTAGTCAACTTAACCAAACAGCAAAGCAAGCTTTTCTCCCTAAAACAATGATTGTAATTTTGAATAGGTTCTCATTTTGATAAAACGAAAGCTCTTAAGACTTCAGTTAATCTGAGCAAGCAGTTGTAGACGATTTGGACTTTAGTGCTTACGATTAAGATTATTTGACAAAGCAAAAGTGTTGGTTGCTTAATGACTTAAAGTCTATGGATCAGAAACAACAGAAGTTAAACTTAGAGCAATATAGTAAAATTAAAATTTTAATTTTTAACTTCAAAGGCATCCAACCTTTAACTCTGTTTGATAAGCATAAAGCACTGGGCAAGTAAAGTCTGCAGTATGTGAAAGTTATCTAAAACCTAAATGGTTAGACTGCTAAGTTCAGCTCAAATAAATTATGAAAGCCTTTACTAACTATACATACACTCAACTATAAATAGCTACGTCGTCACTTATAAATATTACAATTTATAATTCAATATTTTGCTAAAGTTTTGAATTAATTGTTAAAACTTAAAAGTCAAATTGCACCAATAGTTAATTTAAGCAGATTTCTACTTTAATAATTAAAGCAGAAATATATTGTCTTTCAAGAAGAAGTACAGTTTAAAGTAAATTGAATGGCAGCAAGATAAATAAAGTAATACTTATTCCATTTATTCTTCTAGAGCAATAATTTTATATATACTAACTAAACCTTACTTAAATAAATTAGTGGCTTTTTAAAACTGCTCATGGTGCCAATATTAAAATTAAATATCTAGATTATAATTTTTTTTAGAGTAAAATATTTTTAAAAGCATTATTGTCGAACCTAGTGTATATTATTTATTCCGAAATTTCTTCTCATTAACTCTATTGTGAGAGTTGAATTTCAATAATCAGCTAAAATAAATTGCTTTATTTTAGAGTTAAATTATTTGCATTTGTTCTTTGTTTGTTTTTTTAAATAAAAAGTCTCATTAAATCTTTTTTAAAAATGAGATTTATATCAAAATGAGGTTTATAAAATAAATTTTAAAGTTTAAATTTGTGAGTCTAATTCAGATAGTTTAAAGGAATCTCTTCTCGCTTACGAAATCTTATCTTGGATATTTTTAAGCATCTCATTAAAAATTATACTTTTCTGGCGAATCTTTTGCAGATTTCAGTGGGAAATTTAGGATTTTTGAATTAGCTATTTAGTATCTCTAATTTTATATTGCTGTTTAAGAGTGCTTTTTTATTACGAATATTTTTGTTTATGGAACTAAGTTGAGTCAATTTGTTTCAGCTTTAATTTGTTCAAAAAAATAAATTTTCGCATATCCTTATTTAAATTCTCTTAAATGATTTAGAGATAGCGTTTGTTGAATAAAAATAATATAGATAGAGTTATATAACCAAAGCTGGGAAATGCTTGATTCAATTTAAGTTTATTTGTATCAAATTTTTATTATATTAAAGATAAAACTCCCTCTTTCTCTTTATAAGAATTATTGCTTGCTAAATAAAAATAAAACCGTTTCTCTAGTGCATTTATTTAGCTATAACATCTTGAGCTATACTTAAATTTCTGACTACACCTGAGTTAGTAACCTGCCAACGAACGATCTACTTCATAAAAACTAATTAAACAACTTTCATTCTCTCGAATATCATACAATGCATCTTCCTCAGTTAACTCTCCTAACACCTAGCGAAAAACACAAGAAAATAAGGTCAACGTCAAATCTTTCATCATATCCAAAATGCCATTTCCCAAAAGATCAAAAGATTCTCTAATACGTCATTCACTAGGATCCTGAGGAATCAGCGCTCAAATCCAATGAATGTACTCACAAAGTTCCTCAAAATAATGTATTTTCACAACTACATTAAAAAATTTATTTCCTCATTAAATTAAAGAACCTTAATCATATATTATTTTGAGCAAATAGATAAATATTTTTGTAAGTTAAAGACTTTGACTATCAAAAGATGTTTCATTTTATTTTAGAAGGATTTATATATATTTCACGATAAGCTGCTGTCTTAAGGATTTAAGCATTTCTAAAGCATAAAGTTTAGCAATTTAATTTATGGGATATTTGCTTTAAGTTGCCACCTCAGTACCTTCTTAAGTTTAAATTGAAAAATAAGACCAAAATTACTTCCAAAATAGAGTCCACGAGACCTAGTGAACCATCTAAGTTGCAGACATAGAAGATGAACATAAATATTTAAGAATTTAATTTAATCCTGAATTATGCGGAGGAATAATTATTCATTTTAACTTAGAAAATAAACATAAGCAGTTAAGAACTCTTCTAAAAAAGGAGTGATTATTCAGGTCTTTTATAAAAATAAACTAAATTACTGAAATGAATAAGATCGATATATTTATATTTTTGGATTATTGAATTAGCCTTTAATTAGGCTCATATATATTTTTACTTAAATTCTTCAGGATCCATATGGAGTTGCATTGAAGCTATCTCATCATATACATTGCTGAAAAATCTATTTCTCATTTCTCTCATGCCAGACATATAAATTGAATTTAAATAATATTTTGAGAAGTCAATAAGAATCTAAATTCTATTGAAAAGTGTCTTTATGATATTAAAGTCCATTAAAATAATTCAAAAAGTATTACTTCTTGTGTTTTTAATTTATAAATCAATTAAAATATTGCTTATAATAAGGTAAAAACTCAGCTTATAATTTTTAATGAGTTAGTAAAATTCTCTTGCCCAACTAGATTCAGAAGATTCTGACGTCGAGATGCCTCCAGATCACAAATATGTGATAGCAAAATTTTAAAAGCCATAAGCAATATATATATTCTAATTTAAATTGAAAGACTCAGATTACCTCAAATTGTTCTAAGGAAAAAATCCTATGCATGACGCTGACAGAGAAAAAGTTTCTTCTATAATGTAAAACCTTTCACTCCCTAAGAATCACTCACAAGCTTAGATGAAGCTACAGTTTAGCAATAATCCCTTCCTTTGCAAAACTCCAGAGTTTGAGCCTTATCTCAATCTCAACCAATCAATTTTATGGTAAACTGGGCAAATACCAACTATTGGAGGAAGTAATACTCAAGTTGATTTAAATCAGTAACTCAATTCGATAACTGATCTATCTAATGATTAGCATTTATGTAGCATTTTGCTAGAAATTTAATTTAAAAGAGAATTAAAAATTATTAAATAAATTAATGAAAGGAGAGGAAAATGGTGTGTAACTCATTTAAATAATTATGAGGCCATTCAATTCAGAATAGAATTATTTAAACTTACATTGTTGTAAATTGTATGAGGGAGAATTTAATCTAGAGCCGCCATATTGATGGTCCCTATTTGCTATTTTAATCAATGATCCATTTTAATTTAATTCTTTACAATAAATTGATGAATTAGAATTTAAGATGATTAAGAATCTGATAGCTTTAAAACCAGAGCTAAAATATTTTCGTTTTAAAGCTAGACTGATGAAAAAAGGAAAACAAATGATGCTAATTTAAAAATGATTAGCTTATTTATAAAAATATATGATAAACTAACATATGGACTAGAAATCCTTGGTTTCTGAGCAAAGTATCTCTAATGCTAGCAATACTTCAAAAGAGATAAAGAATTCTCTTACTCAGCCGTAACTTGCTACAAAAGATTTTTTATTGTAGATGTTAAATGACATTATATAATCAAGAAGATGCTAAAGTAGACTTACCTAATAAGTAATATGGTTCGCAAATAATTTCAAAGCTCACCCATCAAATTAATTAGTGCCCATTAACATAAAAAAAATTAATATCATTTGAGAAGGTATTATATTTAGAGGTTAAAATAAAATCGATAAAGTATAAAATGAAAGCACTTGAGTAGGTTATGAATCAATAATTTAGCTTCCATTAAAGCTATATTAGCTTGAAATTTTTCTTTATCTATGATCATTTATCCTTGTTGTTAATAGACTAAATTCATTTCACTCAAGGTCTTTTTTATTTATTAATTAATTTATAATATAAAAAACAAAAACATATCTGAGCAGAAAGCTTGTTCTGAAGCTGAAAGAATATGAAAAGAAGAGAAAGCAAAATGAGCTTCACATATTCGATAGTGACACCATTTTTGATTCCACAGACTCAAGATCTCAAATTCTAAAGTTTAAAAACATTAACTAAATCCTGTTATGTTATAAACAGACAGGATTTCGTCAGTGATAATGTACAAGAGAAGAGGCAAAATACAGATACGAAAGAACCTTCTGTGGCAGCCCGAGACAGCCTTTTAATGATAATGAAAAACAAAACTCCAGCCACTTTTACTAAGAGTATCTGTTAAAGACTCTCTATCAATCCTCTAGATTTGGTTCCAAATCAAAACTATACCCTAATTTGTTTATTTAGAGCTACTTTTATAAACCAATAGACTTTGAATGCTTAGAGGGAGCAATACAATTTAGATAATTTGGAGTCTCTCCATAACTTAGAGCTCACAATGGAAGCCTCTTTGAAGAAAAGTAGAGTGTCGAGAAACCTGAGCAACTTGCACAATTTGAAAAATTAGTATTATCAGCCGATGATGAGCACCAATTCGGAAATTAATTCTAAGGAGAGTGCAATATACATGCATAAACTTACCAGCAAACTATTATAGAAAGAATCAGCCTTCAGAAATATTTCAACTCGGTATTACTCGTCAAAGGCTGACTCTCTTGAAAGCTCCTCAATCTACTTAAATAAAAATGAGATGAGTGAGAGGTCCCTTGGATAGTAATCAAATAGAATAGTTTAAGGGAGAAGAAGAAGAAGCAGCGTCAAATAAATGCTCAGCTAAATAAGCAGCTACAAGCTAAATCTGATCAATTCCTCATAATAGATAGCTAAGGATATAAAACTCGATAAAGAACTCATTTAGATCAATCAGATCTAACTCAAAAATTACTATCTTTTTTAAAACTTCTTTCTAATAAAAAGATAAGGACTGGATCAGAAATTTTGAAAATGAGCGACAATTAAGATTAGAAATTACTACTAAAATAACTTAATTGCATCTAAGATGAGACCTAAAAGTTAGCTGATAAAATTGATATATTGCCTCTAATAGTTCAATCATAGGGTGATTTATCATCAACTTAGCCTGAGAGTAAGGCAAGTTTTTCTCCCTCTAACAATGTATTTATTAAATAGAGCTAATTTAATAAACAAAAGCCCTCTAGACTTCAGTAAGTCTTAATAATCAGCTGTAGGAGATTTGGATTTTAGTGCTTACGACAAAGATTACTTGACGAAGCAAAGGTGCTGGTTGCTGAATGACCTTAAGTCAATTGATCAGAAACAACAGAAGTTAAACTTAAATAAGAACTTAAAATATATTTTGATTGCTTAACTTCAAAAGCATTCAACCTTTGACTCTTTTGGATAAGCACAAAGCTCTAGGGAAAAAGAATCTGAAGTATGTGAGAATAATCTAAGACCTTAATAGCTAGGCTGCTAAGTTAAGCTCAAATAAGTTATGAAATCTTTGCTCCTTGATATGCTTACAAAGATTTAGATAAGTTCTATATAGATTGCGTCACCTTAAATTATAACATTCTATATTAGAGTTTTAAATTCTCACCTAAATAGTTAAGCAGAAGATTTATCTGCCTTGTGAGAAATAAAGATTATAATTTAACAACTAAAAGATAGATAGCTTTTATAAAACAATTACTTCAAAAATCACCCTCAATTAAATTTTATAAATACTTTAGATTTCTTAATTATTACTTCGGCAAATAAAAGTTCTTATTGGTCTAAGGTTGATTTTAAACGCTATACGATTTGTTTAGATAGATGTGAGACACTCTGATTTGAGCAGATCCAAAACTTGAAATATATATTAAATTTAATATGTCCTCATCGACTACTACTAAAGACGAAAGTCCAGATCGCTCTCCACAGCCTACTTAGCAATCTAACATTTATTATGACAAACTTATTATACTTTTAATCTTCTTAGGCAAAGCTAGCACTGACTCAGAAGAAACTTAAGGTCCTGAAATAAGCACTCAAATCAGAAAGGAGTGACAAAGAGAGATTAGAGCTGGAGCTTGAATAGGCCAAGAAAAATATTGACTAGTTAAAAGCAGTCATCTCGGAAAAGGTAAAAATTAAACTCTATAACTCTAGCAATTGATTCATGCATGATGCTTAATTTTTTCTGATTAGGAAACCAAACATCTAGCTCTTTACTCAGAAAATGCTGATGAAAACTTTACTTATATTTAAATTGTAAAATGCTAATCTCCAAGAAGCATTATTGCGCGAGTCAAAGAAAAACTCAAGTGCTCCAAGTACTATTCCAAAGAAGTAAAATGCAGCAAAGCCCATTTTATTTGTTAGCAACACTCCTGTGCAGCCCTCACTTGCCTCGTAGAAATCTAAGCAATCAGACTCTCACTCTATTTAGAATATGGACTAGCTAGACAGAAATGAGGCACATGAAATGCTACTGAATAAAGTACTTGCTTATGAAGAAATGATCAAGAAGCAAAAACTAATTTTTATAAGTTTGTTTTTCAAATGCAAAGAAATACGCATATTATTATGTATATGAAGCATGATGAGGAGATGAAGTCTAAAGATGGGATGATAACTGAGTTAGCTGATAAATGCAAGCACTTGGAACTTTACTTTTAACAGCAACTGCAAATGGTGTCCCATGATAGAGATGAGCTAGAGCGGTAACTAGCCAGGCTTGAAAGAGAGCATTCAGAACAAATAGGTGAGAAAATTAAAGAAATCAATGAGCTCAAGGAAAATCATAAGATAGAGGTTGAGAAAATGGATGCAGAAAATAAGGAGCTATTAGAACAGAGAAACGTGGAGATGGATAAGAATCTGAAGACAGGCGAATTCATTGATAGCTTGCACGCTTAGATTTTTAAAAACTCAGTGTCTACATATTTATGAGTTAGATTAAGGAACTTGAGGTGGAGTTATAGCGCAAGAGTGATGAAGCTAATTTGAGAAAGCATATAGTTCTTTATCAAATCTCTTCTTTTAATAAATGAAAGGATGTAATAGACTCACTTTCAAATAGTTTAATGAAGCACGAGAAATAGAGTGGAGAGCTAGCATAGAAGTTAGCTCTCATGAAAAACTAAATCATTGAAAATTCGATAGGCAGTGGTTTAGGGAAAAAATTCGCAGCAGTCAAGGTCGGAAAAATTAAACAAAAACCGACAGCTGTAAGTTTACACAATCAGATTTTTTAAGTTCTTAGAGCTAACTTTAATTATAGTTGGAGTTCACACAAGACAAGAAAGGGTAGTACTACATGATTATCGATTGCAAGGATTATGAAATATCTGTGGACTTTGACTCAATCGAATAAGTGAGCTAGAATAAAGAGGGAAAGGTGTCAATGATTTACTATGTTCCATCGGAATCTGGCTCAATGCAGAAAAGAACTGAACTTTATGAGCTTTTTGAAACTGAGGAATTCGTGAATGTATTCCTCAATATCAAAACATAGCATACGTTAGGCCAACAGAAGGATGGCGCTTAAAAGAAAAAGGGTGGACTACCAAATCCCTCTCCTAGTCCTAGTGCGGCTAAGAATCTAATTAACAGATTCTTTTGATAGGAAAGTATCCCTCTTAATCCTCAGTCACCCTTATCAAATATGAAAGCTCTAAAATTTGATAGATCTTAATTTATAGATCGTATAAGCAATATGTTTTGAAATCTGATTTATATTTACAAATTTTTTCTCTCTCAGAAAATCTCCTTTAAAATTTAAATGCTCATTCAATCTTTCTTTACGAAGGATGTAGCTGTGCTATGTAGCAAGTGAAGTGCTTAGATATAAAAACTCTTTTAGTTTGAGGGAGTGATTGAATAAAGATTTAGCTATCTTTGTAATGCCTTTAATTGATATAGAGAAAATCCTGGAGTTAGAGAGTGTGCGGATCTTCTGAATTAATTAAGTTCTTTCTGAAGGTCTTAATCATTTAAATATCTTATTAAACACACTCATTCGCTTCAGCTAAGGCACAGCAAAAATCTTTACCTTCCAATCAATAAGTACCTCATATTAAATGATAAGGTATCTTAATTTATAACATTTCATATTGTTTAAGCTAAATCTGCTTTAGATTTGCAACATGGTCGATCATCATAGTCATAACAGCGTGTTTATAAATTAAAGATTTGTATTTAATTTTATTATAGTCACGGAGGAGAGCTTTCCGACAAAGAAAGAGCAATAGTAGAGAATCCAGCAGGTTTTTGCACAGAAATAGAAACCACCAATCATAAAAGTATAATTATAATGCTTATACAATAATTAATTTTGGATGAATGATGTAAGTTAAGAATATTCTTAAGGAGCAGCACCCACCCAAAGATTTGAATATGGAGAGAGAAACTTAATTTCGAATTTAAACCCTTAAATTCTAAACTCTTAATTTAGTTCTTCAACTCAGTGGTTGCTGCAGCTTCTTATTTGAAAAAGAGACTCAACACTGAGAGAAGTTTAAAGCAGGTTATAATATTTCTTCTTAATTAAAAATTTTATTTAAGAGAGAGTGGATGTAGGTGTCATATTTGGCAGTGGCCATCTCAGCTTGGCATATTCATTAAGTAACTGCTTAATTGCTTATTTTGTTCATATGAAGTTGAAAATCCATAGATTGTCAAATTCGTCGAGATTTTAAACTATAAATTTTACAAAATGCTCACAACTACAATAAATATAAAAGATCCCTTATTTCCCAGTTTCCACAAACATCGGACATGGTAGAGAGCTAGTTTATGGCCAACTTCATGGAAAGAATGTAATTCTGTTCACTGGAAGAATCCACATCTTCGAGGGCTACAGATCTTACTACCTAACCTTCATGGGCCAGCTTTGCGCATTCCTAGGATGTTAACTACTCATTTCAACCAATTCTTGCGGAGCTATCAGCAATAAATTAAATGTAGGAGATTTCATAATCATGTCTGATGGACTCAACTTAATTAAATTATGCATATGTATGCACGATAAATTTAACTGCAGCTA
This sequence comes from Tetmemena sp. SeJ-2015, assembly GCA_027382625.1. Lineage (NCBI taxonomy): Eukaryota > Ciliophora > Spirotrichea > Sporadotrichida > Oxytrichidae > Tetmemena > Tetmemena sp. SeJ-2015. Next base: position 86,043 of record JAJKFJ010022706.1, on the reverse strand, counting down.
CATCCCTTACATAAATGGTAAAATTTCTTTAACCTCTTATTGAATATGCTAGCCACGATATATGATTTAAATATTGATGTGAAAATACCCCTGTTTTATTTAAGATCACAAGTTCAGCATTGAATCTCAGAAAGGAGTGCTAAAGTCAGGAAGTTTTGTATACGACCCAGAGCTAGTGGAGTTTGCAAGAGAGTGCGGAAAGGAAGTTGGGCTAGATCTCATGGATGGATGCTACAGCGTGTGGCCCCTTCCAAACTTCGAGACTGCTGCAGACATCCAGTTCACTTTAAATTTTGATTTTATATCTTGATAAAGGTAAATATTTATGCTCACCAAAGAAATAGGATCTTTGGTTTCTGGAGCAAGCACTGTCCCTGAGCAGACTTAACTATTAATTTCTATCTTTATGAGAATATCAGACTGCTGCAACTCTCTTGGGTGTGAAATGTATCGGCTTCGCAGCTGTGACAAATCCAGCCACTGGCACAACTGATGGAGGTTGGGTGCATGATGGCGAGCACAATTTAATGGCGGCCAGAAAGTGCCTAGGAAATATGAAGAAAATCATTTGGAGAGTCATTGAAAAGTTTACCTTCAACCCTGACCATCAATTTTCATTTATCTCTCAACATTAATTTCTCAATTCAATTCAAGTTCAACTTAACTGATTCCCTAAATGATAGAGCTCTACAAGTGAAGAAGGTTTCTAGAGCTGTGAACTAAGACGCGATGAAGGCCTCACTAGTTCAAAAGATCAAAATGTGGGTTAGTCACGAACCCCAACATGAACTCCACAGAGTAGTATGGCTTTAAAGCGAGGCGATTTTCAAAGAGTTCATGGCCACTATTCATCACCAGCTTAGAGACATTTACTATATCTATTTGTTTTAGTGTATGATATTTTTAAATAATTTTATCAACTTGAACTAGATAGGAATGCTTAGGACAAGATCTTGTAAGAATTTCACAATCATTATTCATTCCTATAGTTGAGGACACCTAAATAATTTTGATGAGAATTGGTTAGCTAAACTATATGGTGGTAAGACAGCCACATTTAGAGGGAATGATGTCATTTGAATATAACTTCATGCTCTCAGTCCTTAAAGAGCTGAAAGTCAGCAGCTTCACAAACTTCATCGAAGCTTACTCAGTTTATGTTTAATAAGTAAAGAATTAAAGTTGATGGTGCACACCACGAAGGAAGCATTAAAGAAGTTGGAGTTTACTTCAATAAGCGATTCTTCAAATATTCTCACAATGAGAGTGACCTCTAACATCTACCAGAAATTTTTAATCCCTTTCATTGAAACATTAATTTAAGAGCCAAGGCTTTCAAGAGACTCTCAACACCAAACTCTTTCTCTTTTTGGATTTGAGGGACCTCTTTTACCTACTCGTACTGAGCTCAACTAAGCCAAGATTAGCAAGTTTGATATCTACACAATCACAAACATATCTCTACTCGATTTGGCATTGACTCATGGCTTTGAAGTCAAGAACTTTGCAGTTGTGAGAACTCTCTAGCAAGGAGCTAACTGGCATGTTAATCCTGAGATCATTTATTTAGTAATCTCCAAAATAATTTTATAAATGTAAATAGATATACGAGAGAACTCATTCCAAGTTAATTGCTAATGATGCTTCAAAAGATTTCAATAGAAACTATGAAGATGGTAGTAGCGCTAACGAGAGTGAAGAATATCTGAGAAAGCTAAAGCAAGAAGCTCCTCATAAAATTCAAGTTCACCATTCTTTTAATAAATTCATCTTGCTCTATTCATTGAAGGTGATTATAAAATTCTTGGGACTCAATCAAAGCTGCTAGTGATAAGATTAAGGAGATAATTGGAGAAGTTGATAATGCATTTATCTTATTGATACTTTATAAATGCAGTAGTTTTTGAAAAGGAAGTAGGAGCAATTGCCCTTCTTAAAAAGAAAGATCAACTTTAACTAGATAAAGCAATCAGCCTCCATCTTACTGAGTACTCAGACAAAAAAGAAGTTTTGATAGTACCAGTCACAATAGAGGATGGAAAGAGAGCTGTGCTCATCTCAGAAAGCTTAACTTATTAGTCTCATGTCCCATACCAGTCTTTAATGCTTCCAATCAGAGTAAGATTATCATTTAAAGTTGCTAATTTTTTTATAGTGTGTTATTTTGGGTTGTGATGTTAAAAATGTGATAGTTTCCCCAAAAGTTTGGACTGTAAACCAAAGGGATCACACCTCAAATGTAGGAAAGGTCATGGTCATTTAAGACAGTGCTAATCTTTCTACTCATTCACCAGGAGTGGGAGTTAATCTTTCAGAATATGGTGTACATATTTTTTGCTAATAAAGCAATTTCCTTATGATTTATTATCACTTATATTTATGGTGCTCGATTCTATGACTGCTCTTAAACTTATGACAAGGATTTGACAGCAAGACTCATTTAAAATGCCTCCTTTATTGAATCTGCCTCTACTCTTCAAGGATCTGTTTTCTGGATCAATAATTCTTCAATTCCAGCAACAGACGCCTTCAACCTTTTGGCCGAGGGACTCTCAAACGACAGAGTTAAATTTACTGGACTTGTTAAGACTAGCATGGCTGAATTGCTTGCAGTTTAACACAGAAAGACCAAAGAAAGCAGATTCAAGCTGAGATCTGCAGCCATAGGAGTTGTTACAAATGCCGTTGTTAGAGAGCAAAAGGAAACAGAGGAGTTTAAACAAGGAGTACATCTCGCTTTGTAATCAGTATTCTCTACTCTTGCATAAGAGTGATATTGAAATCTCTTGAATCACTTCAGATTAACATACGAATTGTATCAAATTATTAATCATACATTAATCAAAGCCGAAGGAAAATATGAAGTGAAAGCAGTCATTAAAGAAATTTGAACAACCACGTTTTAATTATAGTCTTACAAAGTTTGAGCCTTCTCAGTCAGGTAGCTTTGTTTAAGAGAGCTGTTGTTTCTATTCGTGCATATGCTATAGTCTATTCTAAAAAGTTTGTAAGCTATCTTAACTTGCTCCATTTTGAAGAAGTAGCTCTCTTAAATGTGGCTAAAGCAAATATTGTTGATTAAAATTTGGGCAAGCTTACATTACTCATTACAGCAATCAAAATTGGAGATCTTTCGTGACTCTCTGGATTAATTAATTCAAGAATTTGTTTCAAAGCCTTTAAAAACTTAAAATCTCATTTTATTGATTAGGGTTCACTTTGGCAACTTCAAGCAGGTATTGAACTGTTTAAAAATCTCCGCCATAGCAAGCTGCATGAAGAGGCAGGTACCCTCGCTCTCTTTCTAGCTGTGCCCCTTGCTCATGCAAATATTTAACCAGTTCGAAGTGTCCGTAGCGGCAAGCTAACATTACAGGAGTCCAACCAATCACAGATTAGCATTCCAAAAGCTCAGGATATTATTCTAAGATAGCCTTTGCTAATTGAAGGTTTCCAGATTCTATAAAAGAGTTAGCATAAAAAGATTAACAAATATGTATCAAACTGAATGTTATACCTACCTGCCGCGAGAAATAAGGATTCTTTTATCTCCTTTTTAGCGTAAGACATTAAATTTGATTATTGAAAAATAATTATATCAATTCTTTAAAATTTTCCTCTCAATCAAATAGAAAATTAAATATTTATAAACTCTAGGAGGTCTTTTTAAAATTGAAATCATCTTTTTGTGCTTGAAGACGGTAGGGTAATATCTGCTAAATCCAAATTTATAGTTTTCCTTGTTTTTGATTATTCTTTGTCACTTTAGAGTTAATTTTAAGCTTATAGTAACTTCTCTTGCTTGGCGAGATAATCTTCTTAATATCTTTAGCTGTAGTTCTTTCTTTGTTAGGGAACTTGTGACTAGGAATAAATTTGGGAACTTGATCCTTAATTATTGGGATGATATTACTTTTCTTGGCCCATTCGCTACATTAAAACTTGGATACTATCTAGCATATTGTTAATCTATGATTCAGAAGTGTTTTATTGATTTCCCTGAATGCTATTTGCTACCTTTCCTCCTTATCTCAGTTCTTAAGATTAAACTATGTCTGGGCTGATGATTTCATCTCCCTCTTCTCTTTTCTTCGAAGTCAAGGTGCTCTTGAGTTTTATATTCTCTTTCGACAAGATAAGCACTTATTGCGCAAGCTCTAAGCTTTACTTCTATAAAATTTCAAAATTATGCACACTCAAGCTTGATTGACTTCTCTCATGCTACCTTTGATTTGTATTTCTCTTAATTTTCATGGATGAGTTTGCTCTTGTATCGATTGTATTACTATTCTTCTTGATATCTTGGGACTATTATCTTCGAGGGAGAGATTAAGACTTCATAGCACCAGATTAAGAGTTTAGTATGGATTTGACTTAGGGGATTTAAACTCTTTAATTTTCTTGCTTTGAAGTTTGAGCGATTGTTCCTTGCTTCTTGTAAGAAGCCTATAGGGACAAACTTTCCTCCTTTCTTCTTTATTTGATCTCTGTTCTCTATCTCTTTATAGAGCTTTAATTCAAATAATCTTAAGAATGGATATGAAAATTTTTTTTTCAAATCGTCAAATTTGCCCGTTCTCTTGTCAGATTGTCTATTTACTCCGATAGTATAATTTCTCTGAAAATCTTATGTCACCATCACATTCACAGGTTGCATAGCTGGGGTGGGTCCAGAATCCATTACTATGCCAGTCTAAGGACTAAGCATAGAGTTAGACAACGACATGTTTGAACTCTTCCTATTCCCAATTCCCTTTCTCGAGTAGAGTAAGGATGAAGAGAGTGAGCTCCCTAATACTTATTGAAAATCTTTTCCCAAAAAAGCCTCAGCAACTTGCTCGTAAGTAAAATTTAAAAATTGAGCCAGTTGCGCTGCAAATTAGATGAAAGATGACTTTTTACCAGCCTTCTTTCCAGATTCACTCGCACTTTCGGAAATCCTGATCTCTATTCCTAATACTGAAGGAGAAATGTACTCAAAATTTATCCTATCCTTCCCTTTCTTATGATATTCTATAATGAGCTTTTTCAAATTGTTAAGAAGAGATGCTTGAATTACTCGTCTGACCTCTGTTTTTTTAACATCGTCTTCCTATGTAGTTCCATTCTAAGAAATATCTAGTGATATTAGATTTCTGTTTTAAGCCGCAACAGACGCAAATATGGCAAGACTCTAATCACTGAATCTATTCTTTTTCAAATTTAGGGCTCTGATGTATTCATCATTTCTTAGAACTTATGCGAGTTAAGTGGCTGTTCCTTTTCCTAAGAGATTGCGAGAGAGGTCTATTTATTTAAGTCCGAGCTTAGAAATGTTAATCTCATTTATATTTTTACAAAAAGAAGTACTTTTAAATTATCATTAGATTGTCTTAAGCCGAGTTTCCACCTGAGTTAATCTTTCATCTCAAACTATGAACTTATAATTTTTGAGATAGCTTGGGAATGCGTGTCGTTTAAATCATTACATTAGAGATCTAGGCATTCAAGCACTTGACAAGATGTGAAAGCTGCAGCTAAATCAAGCATGAAGCCTGCTTAAGTAATATTAGTCTGGTTTAATGCAAGCTTTCTAATTGACTTTGCCTTTCCAAGAGCTTTTGTAATTGATTAGAATGACTCTCTTGAGAATTTAATACCAACCAGTTGCAATTAGGTTAAATGCAAAGAGTCCTAAATGTTCTAAGAAATTCCTCTAAAGAATAAGATTTATCAGCAGTTATTTACTTAATGATAATTGCGTTTTCTCCGACGTTCTACGAAACCTTTCTTTATTAAAATTTATTCTGATAACTTAAAATACTCTACTTATTAAAATTATTCAACATCTGCTCTTTTTGCATCAGGAATCTAGATAACTCTGTCTTTCCTTTCGAGAAGACGCATATCGCATATGTCTGACCAAAGTTATAGCTTTTCGATGCCTGTAAAGTCTGACATAATCATTGAGAAGATCTTAGCCTCTTGTCTCTATACTAAATCTAGCGAAAATTGCACCTTCTTCATATTCTTTAAACTAAAAGAATTTCATTCGACTTCATAACTTACAATTTAAGGCTCATCTCCTTGTATTTTATCGTGTTTGTAGAAGACTTGCCAAATCTATACTCAGCCTTTTTGTTTATTTCCTTCTATAGTTAGATAAGATTTCTTGATTACTTAATAATAATGTTTATTATTCTCTTACCAAGCTATTATTTTTAGCGCCAGATCCTTCGTTTTTCTTAGATGGTGATCTATCGCTGGATCTTGAAGCTTTCATACTCTTCTAAGCCTTTTTAGGAGTAGATGCTCTTGGTTGTTTCAAGCCAATCCCATAGTCATTATTTTAGAACGTTTTTATGTTGAGCAACTTCGAGTAGGTATCTTCTTCCTCTAACTCTTTGTCTATAAGAATAATTCAACTTTACTTTATTTTAGATGTTTTTTTTTCTTCTTTCTTCTATAATGAAATAAAAACTTTCTTACCTTGCTTTTTAATGTTTCAACTGAAGTCTTGGCTGAAGTTTTTGAAGGAGAGGGAACCAACAGCATTGAAATCTATCTCTCCATTCTAGAGATTGAATAAGGTGCTCATGTCTTAGTTGTTGTTGCTGGTAAGAATCGCATCCTTTTAGAAGTTAAATACTTGATTGTTCATCATCATGTTTTGGATGCTCGATCCTTGACCATTGTTTATTTAAAAAGAGCTGCTCCCTGACTGCTTATTCACAAAACTACCACTCAATATAAACAAGATAAAAATTATGAAAGAATGGATAAAATAAAATTTTAAATATTGGAATATGGGATTGTCACTTGCTTTTCGGGTAACTTTAATTGTCTAATTATTTGTGGAAGCACTTTTAGCTCTGCTTTTAGTAGAATTCAAGCTTTTGGCTTGATTTAAGTTTTATTTTGGTTTATTTATTTGTTTTTTAGATTGCGCTGGAGAGTGAGAGTGCGAATTATTTCCTGATATTGAAGATACAAGGTCTGAGTTATTTTTAATTCTAAAATAAATTAGATACTCTAAAAAAGAAAGATTTTTATAATAGCTTGGCCTCTTCTTTTGTGTTTGATTGTTGAGTTCACATGGTATGAGTTACTTTGGTTAATTGGCGCATTTTGATAAACATCTTCCCTAGCTTTGCAGTCATTGGCTAGTACTGAAATTGGCAAAGTTGCATAATTGGGATGACCCGTTTATATAGACTCCATTATAAATTTAAGTACGAATATTTTAGAATCTACTGGGCTTATTTTGCTACAAATTTACCTTTTAATTGAAATTACAAACATGATTTGAGTAGAAACTAAGTTTATTCTCATTCCAAATTTTAGAGATATTTCTTTGTGAAAAATAAATTTCAACATAAAAAACAAAAATTACAAAAAATAATTAAAACATAATGTTTAGAGATAACCCAAATGATGGATTTGCCAAAAGCATCTACTTTATAAAATATATTGCTGCTCTTTATTGATTTTAAATGCTACTTTGAAGATCATTCGGCCACTTCTCAGTCGAGAGGAGCACCATTAACTTTGAATAACTTCGATGCGGATAGATCAGTCACAGATTTCAATCAATAAAACATGACAGTCGAAAACATCTTACCAGATAATGTTAGACAAAGCAGAGACGACAATTTCTCAAATAGATCACGAGGGCTGGCAGGATTGAGAGCTAATGGTATGGATCAGACTAGTGGCATGTTTTCTATCATAAAGTAACCCCCAACTAAGATGAGGGATGAGTTAGTCAGAGGCGTAGAATTTCAAACTAGGTCTCCCCAGAATACCTATTAAAATGACACTTATCAAATATTTTAAGGAAACATTTAAATAATATCTTGCTTATTTTAAATTTATGAAGAAGAGGAGCCTGGGAGATTCACAGTAAACTACAACGATCCCTCTCGATTCAAAATAAATCAGGAAGAAGTTCAGTAATATGAAATCAAACCTAATAGGATTAAATTTATCAAAGAGAATGGATTTGTAACTAAACACATTAATACTCATAGCTCAGAACTTGATTTTATAATAATTCTTGTTTCATTGAAGGAACGCAGAGTTTCTAATAAATAGTTCCCATAACTCACAGAATAATGAGAGATCCAAGCTAGCTCGAAGATTCGCAATTTATTTCATAAAAAGCAAAGTAAGATACTTTGGGAAGCGTCGGCGATTTTACAATGCCAAAGACTTTAGCCAGGGTACGTAAAGGTAAACACATGTTTAAGAATATGCGGTACTCTTGCAGAGGTCACTGTGATAGATGCAAAGAATAATCAATGACTATAACTAGTTTGTAATGCGCTTGTAGATAGTGGGTCTACTGTTCTCTCTTGTCTCTTACAGGATGTATATGGTTCTCTTGCGTGCCTTTTATTCACTAAGATTGCTATATTGTAAGACATAACTGTGGGATATGTGGGAAATTTTTGGGAGATAGCTCTTGAAAAATAAACAATAGTTTAAGTGATTTAATATCAGATCGAATAATTTGGCATTCCAATATTTGCGTTTTTAAATAGTCTTTTTATGTATAATTTTGAAAGGAAAATTCAAATTTAAATTTACTGATGCTTATATGTGTCAGAGGCCCATTCTCTCTATATTAAAGTTATAATTTAAAGTTTTCTTACTGAAATTGTTAGCAGATTATTTGACTCCGTTAGATTTATTAGTGCAGCTTGCCATATTTTAATTACTCTATCTACTCTTTTGATTTTAAATATCATTTCCTCTATTCTAGCTTTGACCTTGGCTTGGTTAGGCAAGACCACTCTTACTTTTAGAGTTTGAAATGCTTTTGAGATATGTAGGGGTTTAAATACCTCCTGATCCCGAGTGAAAATCTTTGCCGTCGGGAGTAGTAATGTGACTACTAGTTGAGCTAAACTCTATGAAATTTAGTCTCTTCTTGCATTTCTGAATCTCATCCTATAATACAAAAAAGAAAATTAATCCTGATCTACCTCGCTAGTAGTTTCAAGTGGAGGATGCATCTTCTTCCATCATCTGAGAAGAAGTAATAGACTCCCCTTCTTAAAGAACTGAACCTAGCTGCTAAGCTTATTCCTATTAAAATTGGAGTTAAGCATTCGCATTATTCCGTTGTTATCCTCTAGGTCCACAAAGATTGTAGCTGTTGTCACTTTCATTTTCGTCCTCTTTTATTGCTTGAGAATCTTCTATATATCCACCTGGTCCTTACCTTTGCTGATTGTACCCTCCTTCTACTCCGTTAACCTTATTTGGCTCTACAAATGGACCACTTATTACATCTTCACCGTTTCCTCCACTAGCATTCACGTTTCCGAAAAAGTATTCGAGATAATCTGCGATGTCAGCATTTTCAAGCTCTTTGAGTTGGAATGCTTTTGCATTTTACTCTCTTAGATCGTTAAAGAATGCGAGAGTGTTTATGTAATTCACTAAATGCAACAGCTCCTCATCATCTCGGTTATTGTAAAAGGGGATAATTGGAATGCCATTATCAAGCTAAAATCCGAAAGAGTAAACTGCGTTATCTACTATCACCATGTCCTTGAGGTCTCTGTTTTTAATGATCCTCAAGTCTTTTATATAAACTCCATCTTCTGTTTAAAAACATGAGTCTCGATACAAACGATAATGAATAAGCTCTCCTGTTGGATCCAGATGGTCTAAGACCGTATCAGGGTAGAATTTATAGTGATATAAATATTTTGATTAATTTGTGACTAGCTGTAAAAACTACAACCTAATACTTCTTATTAGCTTCTCTCAGGCAATCAATAGCATAGGGCCTGATATTTATACCTGCAGGAATAATCTCTCCTTGAGGAAACTAAACTTGTAAAACCACATCAGGAATTTCCTGTGAAAGATCGTCTATACAGTGAATCAAAGTCTCATCCATGTCAAATATTATAGTCTTCTTTTAAGTTTGAGGATTTCTAGGAGGAGGTAAAGCCACTTGTTTTTTGGCTATTTAATTGAAATAGAATATAATACCAAAATATAAAAGATTTCTGCATCCTTGGGTCTCTCTACTTTCTTGAGATATTATAGAGATTGCAGAGTCTAAAGAAGATGCAGCTTATGCAAATCGCTGGATTAGTTTGTAGCTTGAGCTTGCCCATTATTTACTCCATTAGCTAATCCATTGTTGACTGTAGTATTAGCAGTGATGTTAGCAAGGGAAGTGTTGTTCAAGTTTTGAATGAATTATGAGTTAGACTCCTCCATCAAATTTGCGAACATCATTCCTCCACTACTTCCGTTAGCCACAACAACTCCGCAAGCACTCTCGCCGCTGCCTCCACCTAAACTACCCTGACTTGGCTAACCTATGCTAGCTTAATGATTATGATGAGAAACGTATCTGTTGATACTAACATGAAGTTCTTCATGAGTTATGTTAGGAAAGGCACTTTCATTAGTGATGTCTGTTAATTTTACACTGTAAGGATTTATCAATCTGCTGTTCTAGTTCTTAAATTTATTTATAGTATTTATCTTAATGAACAATAATTTTAAGTTGCTGTTTTTGAGAATGTAGTTTTTGCTCTGATTGAGGATGATACTATTTGACACATCTTATTTAACTTTGGTAATGAGCTAATTAAGGACTTCGTAGCACTGTTCTTCTTTCTTCGCAAGCTATTGTCCTCTCAGAGGCTTACTTGGAATACTATACATTTCAATCAAATGGCACTTATGGAGCATATAATTATTGAGTAATTTATTCATGATCTTTATATATTAATTTTTGCATCGAGATGTTATGATTATTGGTAGTATGCTCATCAAAATAAGCTGAGGGCTCCTAAAATGTGTCATCTTATTACTAGAAAAAATTCATGAGCATCTTAGATTGATTTTGCTTTGAAGGACTCTGAGAGAAAGGCTACTACAACTTATGATGCTAAGAGATAAGTTCTTCTTCTTGCTCGAAAGTCTAATTTAAAAAAGGTATTTTAAAGTAAAGTGAAGTAAAGTAAAGTAAAAGTAAAATTTTAGGAATGTAAATTAATAATCAATTTCAAATCTCAGCACTTAAAAGTACTAGATAAGAAACCGTACTATTATACTATGTAAGCTACTATGGTTTTTATATATTTGTATGGATATTTCATTTCAAGTGGGCAACCACAAAAAGGTATTTAATATCTCATAGTTAACGTTTGGAGGGATGCTTGGATAAAGTTAGTGAGTTTGATACAAGCCACTATTTGAGTAGAGTGTATTTTATCCTTAATAATTACGGGTGGTTTGGTTATCTCTGACTACATAATCAGAAGGGAAGCCTCTGCTCTACTAACTTTTGTTATCTAGGATACATGGATTAGGTCTGTTGTCTATAGTATTCAATGGCCTTCTCTAGAGTGATTAAAACTGTAAAATACTATAAGCTAATTTCTAATTAAGATTAGAATTGAGTAAGAGACCTCACATGGATAGATGGTTCATCCTCAATATGCTCGGCAATAAAACTAAATTCATCAGCTTCTCTTGCAAAAGTAGACTTCTAGAAAATTGATTGCTGCAAATTTGATTAAAACAAAGGATGCATCTGGGCTATATCGGGGCATTTTTAGTCTTTCTCAAACTGTTCATTATAGATATCTTTAGAATGAAGTTGAGGATTTGATTGTTATTAGTCAGTGGCTTTTTTGAAATTTCCAAAATCATTATGCTAATTTTATTGCTACATTTAAGTTCCCTTTTAAGAAATGAGTTTCTAAGTTTTACTTTGAGTCATAGACCCAACTCCCTTCACCAAAGCTTGAGTGCTATTACTCTTTGATAATCCACTCTTTAGAGATCCAGTTTATTCTTTGCTAGTACCAATAATTTTTCCATGAATTTGCTACTGCCTTCCATTATTTTACTATGTGCTAGTACTGGGAATCTTATTCTCTTTCTGAGTGGGAAGATCCTTTGCCAAATTTTCAAAGAAAATATTGGTGTGATTGGACTTGTTCTTAGCTGCACCAGTTTTTGTAGTTTGACCCTAGCCTCCAAATGCATTAGAATGGATTGAATTAGATGCTTTTGTGGTATTTGGCTAAGTTTGGGGAATTAGAGCATTCTATTACTATGATTTTGTTGACAAAAGGGAAAGAGAGGCCCCTGTAGATGCATTTTTTGGTGAGCTTAGGTGAAATATATAAATAAAGTGCATGCCTCCAGTGTTAGAGTATTAATTAATTGCATTTGAGGCGCTACTTGATGTTGATTTAGCAATGCTAACTGGAGTCTTGCTGCCACCTGTCTAGCCAACGCTTCCCTTATAACTCTAACCTCCACCAATGCTAACCTTGCCTTAGCTGTGAGAGGCTTTTGAGTTGTTAGATACATTCCCAATCTAACTTGCAAAGTTACTCTGAGACTTTGAGTTTAGCAAAATAGCACCGGGCATTTGATTTTAAGCACTTGTAGCATTTTAGGTCATAGCGGTATTGAACTATGGGTTTCCATATAACAAATCTATGACAAGGAATAAGGATGAAATAATTCAAATTTAATTTAGAGGAAAGAAAATAAGAATTAGAAGCAAACCTATATTTCTCATTATGCGTATCTCTAGAGAATTGGGGGACTAACCTGATGGTGCATAGGCAGAGATGTTGGATTAATTTCTAGTGTGGTTTTGAATGCCTTTGGTAAAGTTACTTTACTCATTTTAGTTCAGTGCTAGCTGAGCCTTTGATAAATTCTTTTGCAAAGTTTATCCTTAAGAAGTCAATGAGGAAGAGGAATAATAAAAATAAATTTGCGGTTTATTAACCAGTACTTCCAAAATTATTCGTCTATCTCCTTGAATGGTTGCTGTTCATATTTAACTCTTGATTCAATTTTCAATTTCAAATTTATAATTGTTGAAAGTACCTTCATCAAAGATTAAAGATGTGAAAGTAGAAAGAATAAAATATTATAAATAAGAATAAACATTAGAAGTACAAATTAACAAAGATAATCCTTATTTTTTAGTATAAAATAAAGCCTAAATTGGAGAATTTTTATTTCGTCTCTTAGTTTGAAAATCATAGCTCAATATTGAGCTGTTGAAATTTACAAATTTGAGAGTTCTAATGTTTTTCCAAGCTTCTGAACCTCCCTTGGACTAGGTTAAAAATAAAATGTCTTTAATAACCCACTAATTAAAATTTGAAGGTTAGTACTAAACTCACAAGACCTACTCCTTCGTTTTAAAATTAAAAGTAAGTAGTCTAGCTTAGCTTACCTCGCTTTTCTTAGGAAATATTAAACTCATTTTAGTTTTGAAATCGGCCAAGCCAATATTAAGGGAATAAATTAGAGCAATCAGCAACAGTTCAGTTACCCTGGGAACAGTGGGTTTCCAATAACCGAATCATTTGATCTCGGGAGAGTAAGATATCTAAGTTCCTTGATTTGATGTAGAATTGACTGTATGCGGGAGCTTTTGAGTTTCGAGACACCAATTTCGATTTGGAAACTTCTTAGATAACTGATTTCGGGGACTATAACAGGGATTGCAATGATCTGCCTTTCTTCGATTACCAAGTTCCTGTTGATTTCCCTCGCACCTAATAAGATCTCTAGACCTACAATCATACAAATCTATCGCCTAAGAATCAATCATAAGAAGAAGAACTGGATTTCAACCTAGTAGCAACTTAGCACATCTATGGTAATTTTCTAACACCTTAAAATATGCATCACGATCAGCACAGTCTACCCTCTTAAACTTCTGTTTTCTAGCAAAGATCAATAAGTTAAATTCCTTTCCCAGAAAACCCTGAAGCCCACAACTTTAAAGCATTCAAATAAGATCAAAGTTAGCAAGTTTTTCAGACTTAGAATTTTCCTTAAAATCCTAGTTTTGATATTTCAAACAGAGATAATTTCCAAACTCAAATAAACTAACAAAGATTCAATACTAAGCTACCTTAAATAGAAAGCAATTTCAGCTTTAGAGATAGCGATAGGAAAGAGACAGTATAGTCAAAGAAACCAAGAAATAAGAGAAACAATTTAAGTTGAGAAGAGGAAGTTTACCAAGAGGGTAAATCTGGTGCTCAAAAGAAAAGGTATTCTTTTATTTCATCTTACAATATATAGGAATAAGAAGAAGCAAATTAAAGGGGAAGGCTTAGATACATGCAAAGACTCAGCAATTAAAAATGAGGATCAATATATCTAAGACGAGGACAGCCTAGTATAAGACTATCACACTGAAGAAAAGCTTTCACAAAGCAACCAAATTTCAAACTAGAATTTAAATGCTTAAGAAATTCAACATAAAATATATGATGTTCTTTATCGATAAAATCAGGATCTGTAATTGCCTTCACTTTAGAATGAAAATGCTTAGAAATTTAGATAAAAAGGGAAGTAACCTAAAAAATAGAAGAAAAATTTAAATGCTAAAGAAGATGATGACGAAGATTACATACCTATGTATCATGAAGATGAATAGTAGCAAATCGGAATAAGAAATTAGTATAAGAAATACAAGCTTGAATAGTTTAGCAATGATTAAAGTGAAGAAACTGCATTCATTAGGTCTCTGAAAGAAGAGAGGCTTGGAGACTCTCCCGCTTTTTAAGATGCAACTTTTCAGTAGAACATGACAAATACTTTTTACTCTAATGATTCTCAAGAATGCAATGAAGTGGAGATTTATTCTAAGTATTCTTAAATCAAGCAGAGAAAGATATTTGATGACGAGGAGCAAAGATTTTTAGATTCTCTCAACACAGATTAGCATGGGAAGTTGCTAGAGCATTTGCTTCTGCCTGATTATCTAATAATGCAAGACAGTTTAATGAATTAGAAATCTCCTCAAGATACTTGTAATCTGAGTAGTCAACAGAGTGCAAATAATCTTCTTTAGGAAAAAGAAAAGCTTGATGCAAAAGATAGTTCCATTCCCCACAGTTTCTATAGATATTTGGATGGCCTGCTTTCATAGCCAAATATTTCACTGATACAGCAGTTCCCAAACAATACTATGCACGCCTAGTAGTTACCAAAACTTTCTCTACTTAATTAGCATCTTTACTCGAAGCTATGCGATTTACATGCTCAAGTCACTCGGCTTTACTCTCACTGGAAGCATTTGAGATAGCTGGAATCTAAGAGAAAGAAGGCAAGACAGTAGCGAATACAAAAAGGAGAAGTTGTAAAGAGGCAAAGGAGACCTGCAAAATAAGTTGAGCGTCATTATGTTTGCCCTGTAGAGGGATGCTAAAAGCGCTATGGCTCGGATGGGTCACTCAACTAGCATATTTTAAGCAAGCATCCTAGGGAATTTCAAGATTTTAGACAGCAGAAGTTTTAGAGCGTCATAGTTGGGGTGGGTGCAGGAATGAATAATGGTTTAGATGCACTAGACCAGTAACAAAATGAAGATGCCGCTGATGGAGCAAATCAAGGTCGAGACGAAAAGAGCTAGGATTTGATTGGATTAAGAAATTGAAAAGAATATTTGCTTATTTAAATACTAATAACTTCTCTCCACTTAATGTTAATTTATTTTTAAATTTTTTTTCTCAATTCATTTTTCTATAGAAATAGAATTTTAAAGATTTCAAGTCATGAAAATACAAAATTTGTGCTCTTAAAGCTAAACATATTTAAAAGAGCTATCTTTTATTATATTTAAGTATTGACATATTTCAACAATAATTTTGATCCAAACAAAGCAGATAGTAGCCAGCTGTACAATAATTAGGGTCATTTTCTTCCAGAGATTTCGTTACATAAACATAAAACATTAAGTTTTTAAAATCTCAAGAGATAAATGAGCTTTTAAATTTTTAAATCAGATTAAAGTTTACTCTTATGGATATCCGAACTGCACCATTTGTTTAACCTTCTCATCATCAAATTTATTTTAGTAGTTTGACTGGAAAGTCTCGTATGTCTGAACTAAATCATTCACTTGTAATTCTTAAAATACTTCTTCTTTAAATTTAAAAGATATAACGATTATCCACATCATTGACAGAGCCTCTCTTATTTCTGAATTCTTTCTGCATTTGCGAATTCTCTTTGATCTACTTAGCGAGTGCTTGCTTATTCTGCAATTGTTGCACGTTGGTGATGTCTTCAAAGGAATTTTCGACACTGGATCTTCCTCCTCGCTTGGGCATCTTACGCTCACTAATTAGCATGGGAGTTTGGAGTAAGTCAGAGTTTTAATCATCCTTATTCGTTCCCTCTCCACCGTCAGAATCCCCATCACCTTCGTCAGAGTTGTATACATACTTGTGATACACTCCATTGTCTAAGTTGCTATTGTTATTAAATTCATACTGCCTATCTATCTCTCTACAACGCTTGGCGAAATTCAGCACTTGCATCTTATCTTCTAGCAGCTCTCTTATTTAAGCCCTAGCTTCCTCATCAAGTTGCGATTGCGTTGAATTGAAAGGAGCGAGAATAATTGACTTTGAAGATGCATTCTTGAGAGAGTTGTAAACGGATTCTAGATTATGCTCAGTGAAGCAATCTATAGGTTCTTCATTCTGATTGCGGTTGTAAATCAAAATTTTAATGATGGCTAATAAGAGAATACTCGTTTTAATTCAGAGTTTATCTTCTTGGATCGTTGTAGGTATATTCTTTCTTGATCATCTCTTTTTCCATGTCGTTGAATAGTTCAAGATTGGGATCTAGATCTGCAAGCCATTTGTGTCTGTAGATCTGCTAAATATAACTTTTCATACATTTAAGTATACTAAATAGTGAGTCTCTTTTCAGGATTGACTTCAAGCAAACCCCTTAGGAGATTTCGAGCCTCTATTGAGATATCATCTTTTAAAGTGTACTTTCCCTTCACAATTAGCTTATGTAAGCTCCTCCATATTATTTCCCTTAAATGGAACAGTGCCATAGAGCATAGCAAAAAGCACCGACTCCTGCGGACCAGATATCAACGCTAAATGTATATCCCTTATCCTTCAAGATTTCAGGTGCTAAAGAACTCTCAAAATCAAATTGATTTCACATGGATGATAAGAGTTTATATAGGCTGGAGTACCACACTACTCAGTCATTTTTACTCCTTTTGCACCTTACTTTGAAACACCAAAATCTGCAATTTTAACATTTCCTTTACCGTCAAGTAGAATATTGTCAAGCTTAATATCTCTGTGAGCGATATACTTTGAATGGATATAGCAAAGTCCATCTACGATCTACTTAAAGATCAGTTTAGCATAAGGTTCTTTCAGCTTTCTTCTCTTCCTCACATAGTTTAGCAAAGTCTCCACCTGCGCAAAGCTCCATCACTATAATTATATGCTTCTCTGTCTCGATAGTCTCGTAAATCTTAACCACATGATAATATGATCTTATAGATTTAATAAGACTCTATGATTGATGTCTCAACTTAAGTAACAAGGCTACCTCTTTCATTAATTTGCTCTTTTAGGCTTCATCAGTCAAGCACTCTTTATTTAAAGATTTTATAGCAACCAGCTTTCTAACTAGCTTATGCATGGCTAGATTAACTTTTCCAAATGCTCCTCTGCCTAGCATTTTACCGATTCTATAAAAGTCAGTAGTTGTGACTGGCGGCTCTTATGAAGAGCTAAAAGATTCTCGCACAAAGCGCATAACAGTGGCTATTTCTCTAGATCTCGGACTCAATTTTGCCATTTCAGAATCAGTTTCCTTTTTCTTGGTCCCTCGCATTGCCTTACCATAAAATGCTTTATAGTCTATATCAGATACAACTTCTTTAATTCTTCTTTCATCCTCCTCAGTAATCATTATCACTTCTTTCTCCTCCTCATAAATATCTCTAGCTAAGCTTTAGAAATGGTCTCCACTTCCCGATCTTTATCCTATGGCAAGTGCTTGGCCTGAGGCTAGGATTTCATTGCTGCCTTCATCACTAAACTGATTTTTCGCTTTTCTATTTGCCTATTTATCTTTGCTCTTAGCTCGCAAAAATGTTTTTATTGATAATAATGAATAAAAGATTTAAAATTGAAAGCAAGTTCACCTATTCGATTGATTGAGCTTACTATTTGGTTTCAAACAAGTATTTTTCTTTAAGAGAATCATCATTTTCTTCTTCATCTTCTCGAGATGGAGGTCTAGTTTACCTCTTTTTAGTAATTTACTTTGGAACTTGCTTTTATTAAGGTGAGCTAATTTCATCTGAAGTGTATAAAAACATAAACACTATACTTCCTTATATACAAATATTTGCTCTAAGAGAAGGCGGATCCTTTATTTGTGGTCTATTTTATGAAATGAATGACATTGTTTTGCAGTGACTACGCTTTAGTGTCAATTAGACTTTCAGTGATGTTTCCACTCTCCTGAAGTTGTTTAAGTATTGAGATAGACTCATCTTTATACTTTTACAACTTCTACTATTCTTAAGTAATCCCTCCTCCAACGGCGTTGTTTCCCAACTTTTGATTTACTCCGACAGATCTTTCTGTAGACTGATTCTTCTATCCCTTAATTTATTGTTGTTATAGCTTGACATTCTTCATTTCTAAGGCCTTGAGTTCTAACTCCTTCTCAAAAGGAGTTTTCTCGAGAAAGTTAATCTACTGATGCTACTTTTTATTGAAGTTAGTGTGCTCTCTTAATTTTCCCTCGATGTCATTTCCTATTTCTCCACCAAATCCCATCATCCCCTATCCCTGGAACATATCAACAGAAGGTGGAGCTATGCGAGGAGGCTCCACAGATTAGGTCTTCTTTCGGAGGGTGCTTGCCAATTTCTGAGTATCGTTTTACAGAGTTTACTTTGAAGATATGCTCTGAGTATTTTAAAGCTGTTAGCTAGGTTGCTGCTGATAATTTGAACTGTCGATCGAGTTTTAGTTAGACATACCATATATTAGCTTTTATTATTGAGGGACCTAATTTTTTAGTAGCTACTACTGGAGTTGTTTACTTTCAATTGAAGGTGCTTGTTTATGACTAGATACATAAACTTTAAAAGTGAATAAAAGTTGTGCTATTGTTTAAAATACAAACTTTGTTGCTCAAAATGTTCGTAGTATTGCTATTTTAATTTGTTGTGCTGCTTTAATTTGAATTCTAGTTCTAAAAATTGATTTGATTCGATTACTTCATCTATGTACTTAGAAGAATCCTTTACTGAGTTTTACATTTAAACAGAAATCTAAATAAACTTGAGTATTAGACTCTAAGCTGTCATCTTGATCTATTAATTTGATAAGACTGTGATCTATTTGCTTCTACTGAAGAATTTAAGCCTTCACTGTTTGCTAATTGCTGTTGTAATTTTAGAGCATTTGCTATTATACAAGCTACTACTTTTTTTGATTCTTTTACTACTATGAGTTGGTTGCATTTCCACTTATTGCAGAATTTTTCTTTGCACTTTTCTTCCTCTATCCATTACTTCCTCCTATTTAATTGGAGTAGTTCATTTATGGGCTACTGATCGATTTGCTATTAATTACTGAACTTGACTATTGCCTTAAGCCCTACAGCTGTTCTAAATACTAGGTAATTTAATTGCTATCTCCAGTTGGGTTTATTTGATTCAAATTTTGAGAATAGGTTTGAGTTTCGTTGCTCATGCCAGAGTTTTTGCTCTGCATGAAAGTATTAGCTCCAGCAGCTAAGGGATGATTATGATGATGCAAATCTATGTTATTAGAACCAGTCCCTCCATCATAATAACGCGTGCCTGGTGACATATCAGATGTTTTTTGGCTTTATTGGAGTTAGGATTATTGAGCTGAAGAATGATGCGACTTTTGACGCTTAATCTTATTGAGCTATTGATTTTTAAGGGCATCAGAATGAATGGATCTTATCTCTTCAATGTTGGTAAGAAATTCATGACTTGAAAGTGGCTGAGGGTCTTCCTCCATAATTTCCCCGATTAGTTTGGAAGGTTGATAAAATTGGTGAGGTTGAATAACTGATTAGGAGTTGTAGCTACTTTACTTATTGCTCATCATTTAGTTCTCAAGACTTGATATCATAGCCATAGCTTTAAGTTCCTCATCTTTGTTAACCTTTTTCAGCTTATTCTAATGATTCATTGCTACCTAGCCAAGAAAAGCCTGGCCTTGCTTTTTAATGGAGTCATTAAAATCTTGAAATTCACTTCCACCATTACTCTACATCATCTAATAATTAGACTGTGACCCTAGAGGGGTAGGAGCTAACGATTAAGTTTGAGAGTTCAAGAGCTACTACTGTTGTTATTGGAGTAATATCAACTGTTAGTGCTATTAGTTGGTTAGATTGCCCGACTTCTACTATTTGAAGTTATTTCTCTTTGGTGTGATGCCTCTATTTGAAGGAGAATTTTAAGCTGTGTTTGCTGAGGTTGTCATTGAACCTCCCTTATAGCGATTTTAGGACATTGCCGTGCCATATAAAAATCAATAATCCTATAAATTAATTCACCATACTAAGACTTCGCGAATTTAGCCTTTTATGATCTATTCAAGTTTTAAGCAATTTACTAAGTGCTTGTAAGTCTTCCGGTATTACTAGAGCTTTATCCTCCATTAGAAGCGAACTATTGTTTACTGCTTGACCTTCTCGTGCTATTATTACCGATTCCAACAACATTACTCATTATGGAGGTGGCACCTGCTACTCCACTTATCCCTCCTCCACCATTTGTTAGTAGGTTTTTGGTGGTGCTATTATGAATATTTTGATACATATGCTGTTTAACTACTAGGCTCTCCTATGGAAACTGTATTATCCCAGCTATTTTCTTAAGGAAATTAGGAGAAGGAGTGCGACCCATCAGCATTCTTCGATCATGCTAAATCTGTTGAGTTTGCTATTGAACTACAGAAGAGTAGGCTGCAGTAGGGTGTTGCTTGGTGGAGCTGTTATTTAATGAATGCTGCATAGTGTTATTCGTTGTCCTTCTACCCTTTTAAGGTACTTGACTCGTTTTTTATTAATTTAAATGCATTGTAAAAGTTTATAATTGAGTTTTGTGCTGAAGATTCGTCCTCGTATAGCTCTTTTAAGAGGGACTTTGCCTGATAAGTTTCTGTGTACCCATCTAAGCAATATTATGATTCTAACTTACTGATCGGTTATTAAACTGAATGTATGAATGATTATTAGATATATATATAAGCTCTCACTAAATTAATAAACGATTAACTGCATCATCAACAACTTTAGAGTTGCTATACTACGACATGTTGTGTGGCCCTGCTATGAACTAGTCATACAAAGTTGCATCAAGATAACTTTCATCCTGTATTTAGGAACCGTAGTGATGATTATTTATAGTAGGAGCCCTGTTTTTAGATCCTCCCAGAGACTGTTATTAGAGAATATTCGTAGTCATCTAATTATGACTCTTTTGCAAGGCATCATCAAAAAGGCACAAATCAAATTAACTTACAATAACTAAATTTTCACATGGATGATTCATTTAGCTAATCCTAGGAATTTGCCTCAAGAGAGAATTGATCATTCTTAAAAAGTGAGTTCTATAATTTAAGCTTGTAGGAATTTGTAGAGGGATTTTTCTGCATGTAAAGGCTTTGAATTGTCGAAGGGTTATTGTGAAGGCTGTGAGGATTGATACTTTGAGATACTTTATAAAATGAGAAGATTCAATATATTTAGACTTGTTGTTGATTCTGATATTGTTTTTACAAAGTACCTGGCGTTGACTGAATAGTACTCCCTGTCTTCTTTTTAGAAGTTGCAATCCTCTATCCTGAGTTATTTGTGACAAGGGCTCTGCTTTACATACCTGTCATCATATTTTGCATTATTGGATGATTGGCCAAGAAGTTTTGATTGCCTATCATTTGCTTGTTATTCTATGCATTTTAGGGCACCTGAGATTAGATTTTCCTAGTCTTATAATTTGCACTTTGCTAATAAGTGTAGATATCAGGAGTAATAAATAATCTATTTTAGAATCAAATGAGTTTTGGACTATGGAAGGATTCTTCCAGTGTTATTATTCGGTGTATTTCCTTGCGAATAGTACCCAATTGAACTCTTGGGTTTCTGTTGGTATTAAAATACTAAATATTAAGAATTAGAACTGGATAATAGGAAGTTATAATTTTAGAACTCCCCCATTTCTTAAAGGCTTGCTTGGTATAAAAATTAATCCTTACATTTTTCGTCTTCAAGAAATTTTTGATAGTCCATGACTGGGTTGAACTATCTTTTTGAGCTCTGTTACTGTAGAAGTAGCTGCTGCTGCTACTGATGAATTTATTGTTACTGCAAATTACTCTCTCTTTGCTATTGACTAGGCATTTTGACTAAATTGAAAGTCAGGTGAGGAGAGAGGGAAAATATATAAAACTTCAAAAGTACATAAGATAAAGGATTAATTGCAGAATATCTTAACAGAATTTAAAGTGATGGAGATGAAAGGAAGAGACAACCTACCTTAGAAATGAGATTTCATCATATTAGTTCCGAGTGGAGTTGCTCCCTCACTTATAATTTATTATAATAAACAAATGAATGCCATTTAAACTTTTAGTTTTTGCATGGGAGGAAAATTTTGGATTTGCAAGCATGATACTGTTTACTGGTATGTCAACCAGATCATTTTGCTCACAATCTACACAATTATTAATAAAATTTAAGAATTCTAAGATCCTTATAGAATTTGAGCTACTTTAGGATTGATATAAACGAAGCAAAATTATGCAATTGTTGTTTGGAAATTCTTCCTTAATTCACCATTGTTTTATCAAACCATCACCAATTGGTAATAGTTGGGAGCAAATATATTTAATGAATCTTCATTGCGTAACTTACATTACTGGATAAGCTTTAAATCATCTTTCTTGAGCTTAAGTCCCCGCTAAGATGAGGAAGCAGCAGCTGCCATTGCGTTAGTTTAGTTTTGCATCTCTCCTCTTTCTAATCCATAATTTGCTTGTTACTGCAATTAAATTAAACTGTATAAACGGTTCCAAAAATATAACTAAGCAGCTACTATTGAATCTAAATAATCCTATCGAATATAATAATCTAAGGTTTTGAGCTGATTGACTTAACATGATTGGATTTCCTTCTAGATCGTGAGCTGCTGGCACTGATTGGGGTTACGCCATTCTGAAGGCTAGTGGGGTAGAGAGCATGAATTTACTGGTTTTTGTGCATCTATTGATTTGCTTGGGCGAGAGAGTGCTGTTGCGTGGTGGGTTGACTGTTTCCCTGCAATTATTAATTCATGTTCATATTTTCGATAATCAATTAATTATCTATAATACATCGGTAGCTCACTCACTTCTTAATTCAAATCTAATTACTTTAACGCTACCTTAAATTTCATTCACTTGTTATTTATGTGACAACCTACATCGTAATAAGATAAATACTGTTTGATTTTACTTAATAAAATAATAAACAAAATATTATAATGAGAGAGATAAAGGACACTTCTCAAAATCTAAGAAACAGCAAATAAGTTATTCTTATGAGAGTTACAGTTGGATTTCTATTCCTTTAAAGCTTGATCTCACTTGCATTCACCTCCTAATAAAAACCTTTGACTAATAAAAATTAGATAGAAAGCTTTAAGGTTAAGTTTTAAATACCAGGGATTTTCGATCATGAAATCATGAGTATCGAAGACTTCAACAAGCATTCTAAGATTATTTTTGAAGGAGCTAGAGGTCTGATGGAGGGCTATCACCAAGGTTTCTTCTCGAATTAAATTTACTTTCATTTAAACCTTGCTTTATTAAGAATAGCAACTACAAGATATCTGAGGAGTGTTTGAACGAAGAGACTCTCATCATAATGAATAGAGTTCTCTTCTACTTATAAGATCTTAACTCTCACAACTTTATTTTCTTTATCTCTCTTTTCATTATAATTTTGAAATCTTACAAACTTATTGACTTTATTTTCTAAACTTCTTCTTTATCTATATATCATATTAACTTATTGCAACTAGGAGTTGCACTCTAGAAACTAAGTAACATCTATACTGAGAACTGTGAGGCTGACCAATACTTTCAAGTTCCCACTGCTTTCTGCTTGACCCACGATTGCGAACTAGAGAGTCTTTTGGCAAACGTTATTAAAAACGAGATGCCACTTATAGCTGAAGCTTTCAAGATAAACACGAGAGTTTTCGAAGGCATGCCTGAGGGAGAAACATTAAGTAATATTCTTAAGTTATTAATTCCTATAACACTTTTATTATTTTTATTGTTCGACCATTTCAAAGCTATGGGTAAGAGTCTAGGGGTAATAGTACAGAAAAGCATTGATTTCAGACCTAGAAGAATATTTTGAAAACTCTCGCTCTCATTCGCACTATAAGCTATGAGGATAGATGAACCCAATCATCAAATAATGTTTTAATTTCCTAATTCTTAACCCTTATTTCTTTCAAGATAGATGTCGTCGTCGTTATTAAATTAAAAGTTAACAGAAAAATAACAAATAAATACATTATAACTCTGATAAAATAAAATTAACAAATAATGAGCTCAAGATAATACTCAGTGAATCAGCACCAACAAATACAGTTAGAAAATTGCGCATCCACTGAACTCAATCAATCTAGTTCAACTAAACTATTTTAATAGTATAGAAAAATTTTATATCTAGATCTTAGGATTAATTTATTTGCCTTAGTTTAAGTAAAATCCTTATCACAGGAACAGCTCTAGATCGATGAGTAATGATCCTAAAGATCGTCCTTAGATTTTTTCATAGGGCAGACATACATCTAAAGCCAATAGGCTAACCCACCAACCTTAAGTAGAAGTTAAGCAGATAAATCTATTTGAGTTCCTTGCAGCCGGAGGAGGCTACTCTTCAAAGCATCTATCAAGACAGAGCTTGAGTCAATAGTAGTAGCATAATTCTTATAGAATCAACTAAAACAAGGAAGTCAAAAGAGATCATTCATCGCCACTTCGCCAAATTATCGGCCACAGTACTCTAAATAGAAATACGTAATCATCTAGTCGCAAACTTAAAATATTCTTAATCTACTTATTCCCTAATGAAATATTTCAAATCTGAAGAGCGAAGGCATATAAAGTAAAAAAGCTCAGATTTTGATGCCAGACTTGCTTGCCTTGAAAAAGAAGTCAGAGGAAATATTAACTTTGAAAGCTGTGGACAGAAGAAAGTTGTAAAAGAGATAGAGAAAAATTAAAAGGCAGTAGATCCGGAATAATATGCGACATATAGCTCCTCGATCATAACAGACAGAACTTATCCTGTCAATGTAACGATATAGAACACTAATCTTCCATCGGGAAGACCTTCCTTTAATATCCAAGGAGTAAATTTAGGCTAAAAAGATTATTAAAATATTCCTAATCTTGCACATGGAGGTTCATTTGCTAAATAGCAAACAAACGCTAATACAGTTTTAAACTCTTTTAATAGCTTTAATTATTTACAGATAGAACCCAAGAGTCACCTCGGGGACAAAGATTTATTTATAAGAATAATCAATAATAAGTTTGCTTAGATTTATGTCTTAAAATTCTGAAGAAAAGGTTATCGTCTAAAAGGTATAATTCAAAATAGATCAGATTAACATCCTTAATAATAACTTTCTATCACAGTAAACAATACTTTTTCACTTTTCATTATCTCTTTTTAATTGTAAACGCAGGAGTCATCTTAGCAAGACAATCATAATAATAACTCCTAAAACTCAAGAAAAGATTATGGCTAAAAGAGACCTCCTTCTTGTAAAGGCAGTGCAAATTGTCAAACTGCAACCATCAATCTTTTCAACAAGCCACTCAAAAATATAGGAAAGTAAGGCTCTGCAACTAGAAATACAACTGCAACCTCTTCTTCTCAATTAAAAAACTAAAAGAGTCTTTATCACACTAATCAGTCTGCCAACATCAATAAATTTCAAACCAATTAAGCTTACAAAACTCAAAATCTTCCACCGATGCGCTGCACAGCACAACCTAATAAAAGCAATACGCAATAGATAGACTTAAAAGAAATTCTGAGTTGTAGAGTTACTGAAGAAGAGGAGCAGAGATTGACGAGTTAGAGAAGTGGAGGGAGAGCCGTAAATAAGTAGTAGATTTTCGACTACAATTAGAACAGCAACCATAAAAGCGAGAATTTTTCATCTGGAAGCCCAAACTTTTCAGACAGGGACAAATTATTTTATGAAAGGTATTTTCTTTTCTTAATCTAATGACAATTCTTTGATGTACGACGACATAAATTACTTATCACAAGCAGTTGAAAGTTAAATGCAGGACTATTTCACTCCAAAGTCTAAGGTGATGCTTGAGTAAAAGAACGCCTAAAGAGGGTTTTAAACTCATTCCTCTCCTTCAAATAAATCTTAGCCCAATCAACACCCTTAACTTTAACTCAAACATAAAAATGTCATGTAGAGTGCCTTCGGTCAGATTAATGAAAAGATATAAAGTTAACAGCAGCCAGTTCAGCAGATAAAGAAAGTATAATTTAGCCCTGTATCTGAGAGCATCGATAGCTATGAAAACGCTAACTAGAGAAATGGGAGGTTCTAAACCCATTTTGAAAATAAAAATGAGGGAAGCATTTCACTGAGGAAGTTTAATCAAGAAAGCAGTTAGTTACTTCAAAATGAAACAGAATAGAGAAAGAGTGGTCAAAGGATGCATTCTAGGTCTGCTGAGAAACTAAAGCAATTTGGCCAAGTTGAGTCACCAAAGATTATAAAAGGTGGATAGATTCAAAAAGCTAGAAAGTAAAGTATTCAATACAACTAACAGAATAGCAATCATCAAATAAATTTGTGCTTATTTAGTTATCAAATGTTCATTAAGGCTAAAAGAGACGAAGATAAGGAAAATAGCAGCTGCTTGAGTGGATCTACTTCAAAGACATAGCTTTCTAACTCTCAAAAATTCGATCAATCATAGTAGCTTGTGCCTCTTAAATCCAAAACACTTTTTATGCTATATTAATATGCAATATAAATCCAAGATTACTAAAGACTTCAAAGAATTGACTCAAAAGCGTAATGATAATTATTCTGGAATAATGGACACTGAAACTGAAAACAGTAGCATGTATAATTTTGAGGCCGACGAGAAATATGCTTATTCTTCAAAGCAAGCCATAAAGAATGGATCTCCTTAAGGTATACTTAAGAACAACGCTAATTACCCTAAACTCAATAATAATCCCTCAACAACTGCCTCAAACAGAACGAACGCTCTTCACTATTCATCACAACAGTCCTACCCTGATAACTATAGCGAGACCTCTCTTGACTGTAGACTGAGAAAGTCTACAGAAATTTCCCCTTCAAAGCATGAAGTATCAACTCAATTCAAGTCTGTGATGCAGACCCAAGTCCAAATCGTTCAAGAGGCTCTCCTTAAACGCAAGGCTTAAGAAAAGCTTTAATAGCAACTGAAGAAGCAGCTAAGAACCTTAAAAGAAGAGAGTTAAGCTCTGGCATCTGTAAACAATAACTTGAACTCTAAGATAGAATGTCTCTTATCTAAGCAAACCGATCTTGAGAGGGGTATAGGTTAATTGAGAGTAGACATCTTGCAAGTGAACTAAGAGCGTCTAGACTTCAAAGAGTAAAAGGAGAGTGAGTTGTTTAAGAAGGACATGGAAAGGATGGAGCTTAAAATCGAGGTGGCTCATTTCAAAGAAACTATAGAGGAGGAGCTAGAGGAAAAAATGGTAGATATAGAAAATCAGAAAATAGAGATTAATCAGCTGAAACACTTAGTAGAAACAGCTAAAAATAAATGTGAGGAGTATAAAGTGCTAGTGAGAAGAAATAGAGCCATTGAAAACGAGAGAATCAAAGAAGTCAAGAGTAATCAGAGAAAGCTCAATATCTATGTTAAACAAAGCTAGAAAGTCCATCACCTAAAACTTTAGGGCAACTTAGATGATAACTAAAGAGAAGATGAGGTCTGGTCGAATGCAGAGATGAGTATTTATTCTGCTGGTGGAATGGTTAATGCTAGTCAAATAAGTAAAACTAGGAAAGGAAAACAAGGAGGCCATTATAGAATGCCCTCATCTGTAATCAGCGATTGTGAAATTGATGAGGCGGTTGCTTGTCCTTAAAGCCATAGAGAAGCAAAGCAGAGAGATGATTAGAAGAGTCTTGAAAGAATGTAGACTTCGAATAAGAATCACTAACGATCCGTTCAAAATAATCCCTTCACTCCCAACAGTCTAAGTTAAAAGAGAATGAGCTAATTTTGAAAATGTTGAAACTATGCTATGTGAATTAATTTTCCTTATTATAAATGAAGCGAGAATCTGAATTATGAAGCTTGTTTTAACAAAAGTTTCTTCATCTTCTTTTAATAATTTGATCTCCACTTTGTGAATTATAATTTGATGAAGAGGCTTTCAAGTCCAGGATCTCCAATTAATCTTCATGGAATTCTTTATTTTTTCTTAATTTAGAATTCTACTAGTTTCTCTCCTTGTACTTTTAAATTGCATTTCTCGATGTTTACAGAATTATTGTTTATGATTTAATGTTTATGATAATTTCATTTAACGATTTAAAATTATAATAACATTCTAGCGAACATCGTCATGGCCAAAAAGCCAATCATTAAACCTGAGAAGAAATACCATGCATGGAATAATGATTAAAATAATTATTTTACTTTTAATAAAATGAAGGTTCGCTCTCTTCAACATTATTTTATTGATCAGTTTCAGATATAGAGAACAGTTTAATCTAAACTTTTTTGATAAAAATTAAAATAAGCTATTTGGTTTATGCTAGTGAAGAAATTAATTTAAATAAATTCATCTTTTTTCGCAGATTCTATAAAAAAAATAACTATAGTCTAGCAATGAATAATCCACCTATTATTTTAAAAAGACGCAAATTTTAAGCAATTTTTACCGATAATAATTCCTACAGTTCTTATTCAGCTTTACTTCCTCCTTATTTTAAAACTAGCTACTTGCTGTTATCTCTCAGATCCTTCACTTAAACATTGCAATAGATAAATACCTTGCAATTATCAAATTCACAATGTTAAATAAATTGAACTTAGAAAAGGAAGTAATCGTATATCTTTTGAATCTGTATCATAAACTTGTTAAACTTCTCTTTGCTGTAATTTGTAATGTGCGTATCCCAAGGGCCAACATTGAAATCATAGGTTGCATATGTCTTGTTTTCAAAAGCTTTTTCCCTTCTCTATCTGTCGTTCTCTTCTATTTACTAGTTCAAGAGCTATTGCTCCTTGTTTATTAGAGCCTCTTCTTCTTGAGAAATCGGTTTAAATTCTATAACATGTGGATTGGAGTGATTGTGGCCTGCATGATAGTTTGAATCTTTTGGGATTTTCTTCTTCACTTCCCCAAATTGTAAGCTAATTATGTCTAAATTGATGCTCTCAGCATTTTACTCTGATAACATATTATAAAGCATAAATAAATAATGATGTTCCATGACTTTGGCGTTGAGTTTATTAGTTGCTTGATTACTTTTAAGGTTGAGGATTGAGTGCCTCAATAACTAAAGATGGAAATATAATCCTCTTGTTGTTTCTGCTCTTGAAACTGTTGCTCCAACTTTTGTCTTTGATCATAGATCTTTTATCTTTTCTTCTCACTTTCTTCATACAGTTGCTTTATCTCTGCTTTCTTCAGTTGAGCATACTTAATCTTTTCCTCCAGACCTTCTTGATGAAAGTCAGTCTAGTGCTGTCTCCTTTTTTCATAATCTTCCTCTGTAAATTCTTATTCCATTTCCGTTTCATCTAGATCATCTTAGTCATCTTTTACTAAAAAAAACCGCTTAATTCTTCAACTATATTATCTGAGGAAACTACGTTTGAGCCGAATCTTCCAGTGGTAAGATCAGCAATTCCTTCCTTCAGTTTTAGGGGGTGCTCTCCACTTGAAGTAGCATTTAATATCCAATCTTTTATTGGCTAGAACATCATCATCTCACCCTCATAAACTGAGTCAAACTCTACATGTACATGCTATCTACCTCTCCGATTATTTCGATGCTCACCATGGGAGCTATTAGGATCCTAAGGTCCAAAATATATCAGATAGGGGCAAAAGGTTATCTCATACTGCACTAAATATTTATCAAAGTCTTATACAGTTCCATCCATTTAAATAAATAGGAAATAGCAATCCATTATCATAAACTGAATCTGCTCTTCACCGTAGTTGTTCGAGAAATAGTAGTAAAGCTTATGATACTCCTCCATGAACTCGTAGCAAGAGTTGCATTTAGGATCATATAACTCAACTATCAAATGTTTAGTGTTTGCTTTAAAGGCATTCTCAAATTCATAGACTGTTAATTTAGTAATATTTTAAAAGGATAAAGACAGATTTAAGCCTCTACACTCTTGATTGTTCAAACCAATTTGAAGGGAAATATCTTATATTCCACTTCCCATTCTGATTCATCCTCGATGTGCTCATATTCATCATTTTCTTGTTAATCTTCTGTTCTTTCCTCAGGCTAATGATTTTGATCGATATCATGAATCACGCTTTCTCCTATTTGCTCAAACTCTTTTTACTTAAGGACCTGCTTCAAGTTTATGTTAGAGTGGTATTTATTTAATTAGAAAGTTTAAAATTCGGGACTCACACACCGCACTACCCTGTCGCCCCTTTTTCCCTTGAAGGCTTTCTTGGTTTGTGTAATCCATTGTGGTGGGTGAAGTGTCTTAAAAGGGCAAGGGATAATGCAGCCAAAAGCCCTGGGGAAAGGGTGTTGAGCTGCTCACGGGAGAGATAATCAAAGGTGAGTGGTTCCCACTCACCCTCCTAATCCTGTTAGGCGTGGAGGGATTACTATGGGCAAACACTCAGTCATGCAGCTGGACAGCGAAGCCAGACGCTACGGAGCAGCACTTGCTCTCGGTCCGAAGCTACCGGATTTTTTTCCCCTTTTTAGGTTTTTTTGGATGGTTGCAGAAGCCGGGGGCTTCTGCTCAGAGTGTGAGGTGGCGGGGGTGCCGGTTTAATATCCCTATTCGGCTGGTAGGTTTGTGTGCGTCAGATAAGTGCGTCACAGCAATATCATTGACGTCACGGCCTATCTTATTTATGCCGGGGGCCCTTTAATTCCCTTAATTATTATTATTATTATTATTATTATTATTATGTTAGAGTGGTGATTAGAGTCTTACTCTCTTTATTGAGTGTGATCTTAGTAGATATTTTATATATCCTAAACATCTTCTTTTTCTGTCCATTCCCTTTAATTTTCTCTTTAAGTTTGATAGTAGGCAGTTAAAAAAATATGCTTGAATATATATATAATGCTAGTTTTAAGTTTCAAGTTACCTTATGAGTTTCTTACGCTGGTTTCTGTCATTAGTATTCAGCGATTGCGGATCTGCTTGCTAATATCTTCCTAAAGAAGATGAAGAGTATCTTTGCCTACTACTACTATTATCCGTATATATTGCTATCACTCAACAGTGAATGCTAGTGATGATTGATCAAATATAAATATAGTTTTAAATTGCGATGTTCTGGTTAGTAGTTCACATGCAAATGCGCATCATCACACTCAACCAGGATATTAACTTTCGAATAAAAAAATTAAATAAGGATTAATGAAACTACTGCCACAACCAGTAGAATGAAAGATACCTCTAAAACTTTTATGTGATATTTGAATACAGAAATAGCCTAGATAAATAGAAATTAGTAAATCACGCAACTTTCTCTTCATCAACGCTTTAACTTTTGACAGTCTTCGAATTAAATTGAAATAAAAGTTCTAGAATAGAATAAATTAGTGGAGGTCTTTTTCTTGAGTGTGGTTTCTTTTTGATTTTCCTGTCCTGGGTTGATGTTTAAGTATATTACAAGCACCATAGAGAGTAAACTTCCTAGAACTACTCCGATGAGGAATTATTTAAATTCCTCACTTTGTAGCCATCCACTTGGCTGGGCTATCAAACCTCCCTGTCCATCTTTCTATTGATTTCCACTACCCAAGTTCATCTTAGATATATAATCGTTGAGCAACTTTAGCTTCTCCGCTTCTTTGACACTGCTCTCAGATACAGCTTTAAGCATGTCTGTAAAAGCCACGAGCACAGTTTCACTCTATGCTATCATTTAATCATGGAGTATCACCTAGTCAATCTACTCTCTGAGTGCTTGCATCTTCCTTTCTTCATCTGGACTGGGAAGTTAAACTCCTGGGCGGAGGGGAGTGTCTCCCATCACTTGCAAAGCCCACGCTTTCAAAGTTTCGTAGGTTCTAGGAGAAGTGTGAAACTTTATATGGGGTACAGCTCCTTTTGAAGGGATTGTAATAATCTTATTAAATCTAATGCTTTTAAAGTTAGTCTAAAATTGCTGAAGTGAAGGTAGGGTAGGAATAGGCTTGGAAATATACTCCAAATTCTCTTGCATTCGGCCCATCAACTGCAACAAAGTCTATTTTCTCAGGACCATACCACTCAAGTAAATCATCTATCAGTCTGTTGTAATCAGTCATACTCTTGTAGCACCAAGGGCATTCATCAATCTTTAATAGACTTAAAATTATTTTAAGAGTGTCTATATTTCTATTGTTGCATGAAGAATTCAAAAAATATGATCTTGCCTTTAAGTTCTCCCTCACTATACATTTATTAGAACTCCTGCATAGAGTTCATGTGTCTGCCCTTAAGATCTTTCCACCACTCAGGAGGTAAAGGTCCTCCCATGCTTGCTACTATGCTTGCATTTAGATAGATTATTAAAAGTAGGCTCACACCAATCTAACACAATCTTAAATTACTTCTCTTAAAACAAACATTAAGTTAAGAATGAAAGATCTGTGAGCCCTAGGCGTTGTAGGAGATTTCATTATGTTCATAGTTTTCATCTTATATTTTCTTTATCTTTATAAATCTGCCTCCCTTTTGGTTTTAATGATATTTCTTTATTATTTCTCTCTATCATTTTTGAAAACTATATTAATCTTATAGAAGATTACATGCAGACATTGAAGACTTTATTTTCGAGTGAGAAGTGAAATATACTAATTGGGAGTTGTGATTTAGAATTATAATTATTAAAGCGTATAAAGTAAAATGGGAGGAGGAGTAGCAGGATGGCTAACCCCAGGTTGGATGACCTACGAGAGCAGCATGGCACCACACATCGCCACCCCAAGTAAGCTCTTTCCTTCTGCTCAAAGTTCCCTTGTTAATCTTTGTTTAGGCTATGTGAAGACAATGCTAAAGGAGGGAGAGAACCCCAAGTCACTACTGATTGAAGACTGCAAGCCTCAGTGCAAATACTGGAAAGAAAAGTTGGAAAGATGCGAGACTCAACTCGAGAGAATTATCAAGATCAACCCCACCAAGACTTGCATGTATCCCATGAGAGACTACGTCACCTGTGTACTTAATTATAGTAGATATTATAAACCTGTGTTGAGGCTTGCGTGCAGCCAATTATCCACAACCAATTGGAGGGCACTCACTGAGCATCATTTTGCGCACATGGTGCAAATTGACATTTAGAATCAGGGCCGCTCATCAGCAACACATGAGAGAGCCCATAATTCTAAAATTATTTAATAATTTACCTACTTATCTCTCTTTTATAAGCACTAATATAATCACTTGCACTCTCTTTTTAAATTCACTCCAACATAAATTTCTAAATCATAATCCTATCATTATAATGAAGGAGGAGTTATAATAAATCTAAAGGTCTTTTCTAGAAACGCGAATTTCATAAAGTTGCATATAATTTATCTATTGAAATTACTTTAATTAAATTTAGAATAGTAATGTAAGCTTCAAGCAGAGTCATTTCATAATAAAGTTAGAAAAAGGTGCTTCTTATCTTTGACAAATTTAAAGATACATTAACATCATAGTAGTTGTGCTCTATAGTAAGAGACAAACTTTAACCTATAAGAGATAGCCTCCAATAGAATTAGGATAATTAAGATAAAGAATTAGCTATACAGGAAATTCCTATATCCGATGGAGGTGATGGCTTTGTAAAATGCATGCAGCATATCATATAAAAATCATAAGGAGCAAAAGATTTCAGTGCATCTAGGATTGAACTTGTGAAAGATAAAATTCTTGATCCCCTTTACAGAGAAGTAGACACTGAGTATTTATTGGATCTTGAAAATAAAGCAGCGTATATAGAGGTTGCAAATACTTCAGGTCTGTAAATGCTTCTGAGGGAGGAAAGAGACGTGTGGAGAGCCTCCTCTATTGTAAGTTTAGTATATTTCTGATAGTTATTAGGGAACTGGACAATTGATATCCAAAATAATAAGCTAGCATGAAGTCAATAAAATTGTGATTGGATCAGGAGGGTCTGCTTATTGTGATGGAGGACTAGGTGCGATGATAGGTTTGGGGATTTACAAGTTAAAAGCAGATTAGACTTTGGAGAGCATTAATTATAAAGAGCTTCAAGAAACTCTAGAGCATCTTTACTTTGACGAGGAGCATCATAGTAAATTGACTAGGGATAAGGTAAAATTTTTTGATTGATAAGATAAATATTATTATAATTAACAAGAACCGAAGGCATAGAAAGCTCAAAATCAAATATTTGAATTAGGGCCAGGGAAGAGAATTGGTTGATTTTGATCTAGCGGTTGGTAGAAAGAGTAGGGAATCTAGCTTCCAAGCGGCTGCTAGAGAGTCATATCGATACTCTGAATGCCTACAGTGATCCAGCGGTCACGTTATCCACACTGTCTGCCGCAGAGGTCCAAATAGCGATCGTGAGGAATGAACTCCTCAACGAACTCGTAAAATTTCGTCGGCTTCTAGCTGGCCACTCCTACCTCTTCTATTATGACATTTGAGAGATAGTGGAGCACAGTCTACTGTCTGAGCTCGGCGAACTCCTTGCGCTTTCTTGCTATGATGCAGAACTCGGCCACATGTCGAGAGTAATAGCCAATGTTATTGTTCAAAGTCTTGTCCTTGTTCAATTTGACCCACACGATGATATCGCATTTCATGTAGCCACGGTCGTTAATTTGCTTCAGCGCATCCTCCATCTAAGCTTGGGTGACCCAGAGGAATAGGTAGCCGTCATCCTACAAGCGATCCCACGGTATACTATTGAAGAATTCGTCATTGGTCATAGTGGCATAGGGCAACTTCATGCCAGTACCTACCCAGGGAGGATCCACCACAATGACGAGGAACTTCCTACCTCCTTCAAGATAAATCAAGTCATACTCAAGCTGGTTCCATAAGCTGGGGTCTCGGAAGTTGCCCTCATACTGCCATTACTTATTGTTGAATCGCCTCCTCCCCCAAGGGAACTATGACCAGAAGAAACCGAGCGAAGGTCCATTTATCTGAAAACTCTCGGGATTGATACGTTCTCGCAGCTTGGACTTCTTGATTTTCCATCCATCACTTATGATAAGGGGATTGCATTTCTATTACTCCACCAACCTCTTCCTCACATCATCAAGCTGCTCTTTAACGCTTGCAATCTCGCACGACTATTTCAGATAATCCTCCAGGTGCTATTCCAGCTGTTTCTTATACATCTCCGCCTGCTCCTTGTATGACTTGGCTTCACGCTTCCACTTTCGGGCCATCACATGTGCCTCAACCATCTTCTGATGATGTTTCTTTCTCAAGGAGAGCATCTCGTCAGCCATCAGTTTCCTCTCCTTGCCATAATTATCAGAGCACATAGCCTCCTCTTGTTTGCTCTCTTCACTCTTTTATTGCTACTTCCACCATGCAGGCTTGTCATTTCTGTCCTGCTACTTCTAGTCCCTTTTCTTGATGAACTTTTTCTCAAAAACGAAGTCGGTAAAACTTTTGTTGCATTGCGAAGCAGCTTTGGAAATTTCTTGATTTTCTGAGGAGTAGACATGAAACCACTCATTGAAGTGAGCCCTGTCTTTGAAGAGACGACATACAAAGTTGATTTGCTCTCTATGCCAGTTAAATTGCTTGAATAGTGCGTCTCTCTTCTCTTTGATCTGAATAATTTCGCCTGGTGTCTTCAAGCACATCTTAAGGACACTGGATACGTCTCCGACTTCTTGTAGGGTCATCTCTATTTAGGTCTCTAGTGATTCATGCTTTATCTTTTTCCATTTTGGAGGGTTGAACTTAGAGGGGAGGCCAAATCGCTCGATCTACTTTCTTTGCTCCGAAAATAATTTCTCAGATTGAAGGGGCTCATGATTCTGTCTTTCTGAAGGAGTAGACCTACTGTCAGTGAACTTGAGATTAGAAATTCTATCTAAACACTTCGCAGGAGCATTTTCTCTTATGTGATGGCCCTTTAAATTGCTTGGGCGCATCTAATTATCATTCTGTGTAACTTTGGAGAGCCTGTCGTCTCCATTGCTGCTGATGCCCAATTGCTCGACGCTCTGGATTTGATTGCTGAGTGAATTCAGAGTTGCCATTATTATCCTTGCTTCTTCGTCTAAGAGAGTTAGAGTTATAAAAAATAATTATAAAATAAATTTAATGCTCAATATTTAAATTAATAATTGGTCATTAAATATTTGAAAATAAACTTTAAAAGAGAGAGTCTCTAAAAACTTATAATTTTAAATTAGATATAATTTTGAAAAGTACCGACCCACAAGAGTCTGAAGGCGCCCTTGAATGAATCAGACTCAATCTCAACTGATGTTGAGCAGTGATAAAACGTAGACTAGGACAACAGCGAACGATACATGATCACCACAATGAGCCTTCACAACCAGGAGACTTGGGCCAACAAATGAAGTAGTGGAGTTCTCTTTGGAAATAACATCATCACCTTTCCAAGTTTCTCTCCCAAGCCAGGAAGATTATTTTTGCAAGTGATAGCATTTCTTCTCAAGGTAAGTGTTCAATCATCAGCCTGTATAATTTAAATATCATAATCGCCACGTTTGAGGTGGTTGGTAAACTTCTATCGGGTTTTCGGGCCCAGGCGCCTTTCAACTATGTTGGAGGCAATACGCTCGGGAGGCGGAATCGTAAGATTAAACATCCTTGGTAAAACCCTTTTCTTATTTCAGAAAAGAATAGAGACTCAAGGTAATGAAGGAAATTGGCAGTAGTAGAACAAAAATGGAGGAAATTAGAAAGTACGCAAAAATAAATGAGACTCAAGCACAAGTTGATGGAGAAATTCATTTAATGTCTGAAAAGTTGCTCTCTGAACCATGCAGAATCAATTTGCATTCTGAAAAGAGAGGGATGTGGAGGACCTACTATGGGCTCTCCTATGAGTCTGTGATTATTTAATTTAATTAAATATTAATTGAAACTCTCTCGCTCTTATCAAATTATACTCTCTTGGTTAATCTTTTTTTTCTTTAGGAAATATTTTTCTTTGAGGAGATCTTCTCATCTTGGTAAGCTCGCCTAGTATCTAGAAGCACCCTTGCGATAAAACCTTTTAGATAACTCGAAAACCACACTTTTGAACATCACCCCCTTTGATAATTTAATAAAATTAAACTTCAAGCCTTATAAGGAGGCTCCGACCATAAACAAAGACAAAGACTCAATTTTAATGACAGAAGGGAAAATCTTTCGGAAAAAAATAAACTTTGGGCAAATTAAAATATCACAATTCTTAAAGAAAGACTCAAATCAGAACTCGCTTGAGAGATTCGAGTCAACTTGGGACGACTAGCCTTCGAGCAGAGTGATTTGGTTTTCTATATTGGCACCAGGCGAAGGCAAGATAGAAAAACTCTCAGCCTTTTGATCGATTTACTCTATAATTTTAGATCAAAGTTCATCAGGCCAGGTGTTTTTTGATAAACTGCTAAAAACCCTGAGATTCTGCCTGAAAGCAGAGACTTTCACTTTCTGAGTAGTCGGAGCGGAAAATTATCAGAGTTCCTTGATGATTTGAGGCCGAGGGATTCGTCTGAAATTAGAGTTAATTATCTCTTGCATTAGTTTAGGCTGGCGTGACCCAGAGTGCATGTCTAACCATGAGTTTTAATTATAGTCTAAGAAGAATTCACATTTCCTCGAGCCTTAAATCGTTGAGAGCCTGGATCAGGGTCTTTTTATACAGTTTGCTCGCCCAACTCACGTTTGTGCTTGCCAGACTTAAAGATATTTGCACTAGCTTTTCTTCACTTCTAGATTATAATTGATCCACCCTGTTAAGTTCTTCTTGTCTGCTTTGCTGCTTCAGAAGAGGTTTCAGATCATGTCTTTTGCTTTTGATGACAGCGAAGAATCTTTCGACCGGAGCGAGCTTGAAATGATAGGGCCCTAAAAAGAGAACGGGAATCTGTAAGAGTTGAAGCTTTTCTCGAAGATAAGAACTCCTGTGGTAGGAAGCGTTGTCGAGGAGAATAACGCTCTTCTTTTTCCATCCTGGCTCCTTATAGTTAAGATGCTCACACAGCTTGAGTAGGAACTCGTACACAGTCACGCTGTTGTTCATACCTTAGTTGATGGCATAGTACGCTTTGTCATCGCTACTAAGGGCTGCTATCATGCTTGTCTAGGAAAGCCTTTATGACGCAGTAGAGAATTTCTATTTCCCCCGCTTGCTCCAAGATTTCTTCATGTTCAAAGTGTAATGAAGGGCGCTCTCATCAACATTAATAATTACTTTCCCTCCACAAAGGCATTTTATAAAGAAGTAGGCGGCCACCTGCCTTTCTTTACGGCAGCTTAAAAGATTGGCGCGATGAGAAAGGAAGCTGATCTACTTATAAGCAAGGCCTAATTCTTTTCTGACGTGTTATCTAACCGTTGACTTACCAGCCTTGAGTCCGAGTCTCTCTCGTAATAGCAAAATTAGCTTGTCTAGAGAAATTTAACCCTCACTCTTAATCAACTCCTCGGAGATCAAGTCTTTTCCTCTCGAGGTAAGACTTTGCGTCTTTTTAATTTATGCTTGCTTGTTTGGCCATGCCGGATCAAATTTCATTTTCAGAATTTCCCTTATTCTGTACTGGGAAACCTTGAACCTGGTCGAGAGACTCTTAATACTAACTCCATCTTTCAGGCGTAGGGAGGAGACTCGCAAATTAAGCGTCTGATTCTTGTGTTAAGCTTACTAAGCTTTCCTCTATTTGAATCTGGTATTGAGCTCTGCGTTTATCTTTAGAGACGAGAGAACATCAATCGCTATTTCTTGAACTTATTATAATGTAAGTTTAGGAATTGCAGGTCCTAGCAGATCTTCAAGGCTCTCCAGCTTATTTTAAACGCCTGCGTTAAAGCTATCTGCAGGGAGTCTGTGCGAAAGGAAATATTTAGCAACTTTGAGAGCACTTTTGAGAATTTTATGCGGTTCGAGAGGCGATTGTTCATTCTGAAGCCCAGCCCTCTCTCATATGTACTACTTAGGATCCATCACCAAGTAACCTACATCCGAAGAGTTCATGACTGCTTTCACTCTTTTCTCCAGTAGGTCAATTCTTTCTTTTGTGATAGCGAAGGTTTTTATTGGCTGAAGCCCACCCTCACCTAAAACGATCAAGGAAGTAGTGCACTAGACTCCTTTCTGCTTGCTGAACTGGTCGACTTGGGTTTATTCTTCAATTTCACTGTCATCTGACTCACTACTGGAATGATTTGAGGATCGCCTTCGCCTGAAGAAGTCGGTAATCTTTGACTTGACTCTTTGAAATTGATTCATTCTTTAGAGAGAATAGTTTCTTTCAAACCCGGAGCGATTTCTTTCAGGAGAATTCTCTTTTGCCGAGAAGGATTTTGTTTTATAAATAGAGCGCCCTATTGGCTGGGTGCCAACAAAAAATTAATTATTAATAAATTAGAATTTTTTAGAACTAATCAAGGAGAGCATCGCCAGAAGTTGAAATGAACTTTTCTAGCGTGAACGTGCACACTGTGAGGGAGAAGATCGGGAGCAAGAAGGAGCTCTACGATTTTCTGGCCCAAGACTGCAACGCCTACTTGCCGAAGCTCACCTGTACAAACGTGTACTTCCTCAGAGGCATCATAAATGGCGAGAAGGAGGTAAGCATTAATATGCCAACATTTTTTTCAGTACTTAAAACGGAACGAGATCATCGTGAGTGCAGTGCCATAGATAGAAGGACTGTCAGCCGAGGACTTTATGGACTTCGCACAGAAGTCCCCTCGGATACTTGCATACTTCCCCGACCAGAGCGACTGGCTGCACCTCGACAAGAAGTGGATCTGCGACGTCATCATAACTCTGGACAAGGATGGGGCCTTGGATATGATCAACAAAGCCAAAGAGGCTCGGCGGGACAAGTTTAATTAGAAGCAGAATCTAATAGTCCAGATGAGACCAGAAATAGCGCTTGCACTAACCTAAACTCTTTAGTTCAGCAGTAACTATTTTTGTGAATGAACATTTGCTAGGTTAGAAAGGAAGGTCAGCGTTCCTGTTGAAGAGCTCGTCCAATCGAAAGAGAAACAAAAAAGAGCTCGAAGAGGTGAAGCAAGAGGAAAAGCTCCTCAGTCAGAGCAAGCAAAAGTACCTGGAGCAGAATAAGCGTGTTAGAGAAGAGGTGAGCGAACTTCAACAGTAGTTGGACGAGCTCTAAGATTACAAGCAGCTCGTCATGCAACTGCATTCAGCCGGTGTCATTAATGAAGACGGAAACCCTGTTGCGCAACCTATACAATTCAACGAGAGGATGGAGTGAAGGTAGTCACAAATATTTTAAACCTTAGAATTTAATTTTTAAGTAAAGTTAAAATCTCAATCTTCCTCTTTCGAGGCTTTCCTCCTGCAGTAGTATTACCCTACCGAGAAGTCTTTCTCAAGAAGAGCGAAGCCTCAAGTCTGAGCTTTTGCTCCTGCTCTTGTTGTTCTTCTTGTCAAATTGATTGGATTGCCAACCTGTGCTCGCACTAAATCACTAAGAGTCGGCACGTCTGCCTTCGATTTCGACAGCTCAAGAGGCTCTGTGGATTTCCTAGCGTTTCCAGATATAGGTGTCTCGCCTCTTTTGGTTGAAGTCTTGTTGGCTCTGGCATGGTAGAGCTTTTCTTTGAAAGAGACTTTCGCATAGTTCTCATCTAGGCTTTCACCATCTGACTCATCAATATTTAACCCCACGGGATTATGCTTCCTTCGAACAGGCCTGCCAAATCTTCTAAGTGCAGGCTTTGGCAGAGAATTATGAACCTCCTCAAATTTTGTTGAGAGCAAAGGATTCTCTTTCTTTTCCTCAATCAAAGCAGCATCCTTTTCTTGCACTTTTGCATCAGCTCCTCTCAGCGAAGTGGCTTCTGGTTCTTTGGCTTCCTCTTAAGTATCTCCTTCGACACTGCCTTGGGAGCAAGGTTAGGAATCAGCCTGCTATGAGACAGTAGAAGAAGTTACTAACTCCTCATTACTTGCTTGAGAATTGACAAGCTCTTGGTCGTCACAGCCTTACCTCTGGAGGATAGATTAAAGCTTTGAGAACTTTAAATGATTCTCGTTCTCGACGAACTCTTGCCGACATGAAATGGCCTGCTCAATGGTGTCTTACGATTCAGACTGCCATACTAGCTGCCTCCATTAGCCCTTGTTCTCTAGGCGGCCAACTCTCCCCACAATCTATTCAGTCGTCCTCTTGCTAAAAATGTCAGCAATAACTAGATAAATGCCTCCGTTCTATTCTATCTCTCGAGAGGAAAGCAGGTCCGTGCCACGTCCTTGCATCTCTGAGAGGAGGAAAGCTCCGTATCTCTTGTTGATATTAGGGACATTAAATTTTTCCTCGAGGTAGGCATCTGTCCTCGAGCCTTTGACAGCCTTCATACTGAAAAATTAGATTTCTTTGTACCTTTTGAAATAGGATTCGATCATTGAATAGGATGGCCCAGCAACAAAAATAGTTGGTGTTAATAATGTTTGCTTGAGAGCGAGCTCGTAAAGGAATTTGCAGTACTAAGCCTGACTTGAAGTGAATAGAATATCTTGAAGATGGACTTTCTTGTCGGCTTTGATTTAGCTGATAGTAGGGAACCTTACTTCATCGGAATCAAAGGCTAGCCTCAGACAAATTTCCTCTTTCTGAGAGAGCGTAGATCCTGTCAGACCGATGACCCTTTTGGCTTTGCGTAAGCTCTAGATGACGAGGTCCATCTAAGAAGGAGTGGAATCAAACATGATCCAGTCATACTCGTCTATAACTACTGTGGAGTGGCTAAGAAACTCCTTGAAGTCATCGCATTCAAGCTAGCTCTCAAAGTATTTCTGGGTCATATAGAAAACACCTCGCTTCTTTTCAAAGATGTTCGAATTCGAATAGAGACCGCTGCCCGCGACAAGCTTCTGG
Source organism: Tetmemena sp. SeJ-2015 (assembly GCA_027382625.1). Taxonomy (NCBI): domain Eukaryota; phylum Ciliophora; class Spirotrichea; order Sporadotrichida; family Oxytrichidae; genus Tetmemena; species Tetmemena sp. SeJ-2015. The sequence goes on along the minus strand of JAJKFJ010022706.1, from coordinate 43,880 downwards.
AATCTCTTCTCGTCCCTGAGAATGAGATAGTCATTTTTTCCAAGGACGATGGAGCTGCTTTTGCTCCGAAGGCATGACACTATTGCTATAGAGGTTGCCAAGAGGGTCTTCCCATTGCCGATGCCGAAATTAACAAAGAGAAACCTCTTGTTCAGCTCATTGATAAAGCTCAGGCAGAGTTTTTGAAGGCCAAGGAATTTAAAGCCCAGCAGTTCTTCCAATTTGGCTATGTGATCGCTCTTGCTTGTTTGGCTTTCAGAAACTGCGTTACAGAATGATTAGACATCTAAAGAGCTTTTGTTCAGCTTTTTCAGCTTACAAACCATCTTGTAGAACTGTTAGTGAGAGAATTCATCTTGCGCCTTCGGGTTCTTGAGTATCTGCTTAATTGAGATCATGTTACCATTGATGAGGTCTGCAATGAGGTCAGGTCTATTTTTTACTCCCTTTTCAAGCTGTATGGTGACGACCTTGTTGATCACCTCAAGTATATCTTAAACCCTGCCGACCCAGGCTTGGTTTCTTTCCTTCAGCTCTACTGAGATTTGAGCTACCAGTAAGGCAAAGTCGCCTTGATCGAGGAAGTCCCACTTTGCAATGAAAATTCCCTTTATAGTATCTATCATCTTATCAAGATCATCATAGCTTCTGGCCTAGCAAAGAGCGCAAATCTAAACGAAGTCCCCCACTACTTCGATCGGAATCTATCGAATCAACCTCAGCCCAGACTCTTGCTTCAGGATCTGAATGAATGGTTTGGTGAGGCAAAGCAAAGTGTTTGGCAAGAGCCTGATGACCTATGCATCAATTTTGTAAGAGGTAAATGTTCCCGCCATCAAAGGTATTATACCAATGTTCTTGCTGTCAAGGAGCACCAACTCTTCCTGAAGTTTTGAAAAGTGTTCGATCTCGTTGATGAAAACGTAGTTAGCGAGGCCTAAAGTTTGTTCAGAGTTGGGTCTGTGAGCTAGCAAAGTCATTGAATTCCTCAGTAGCTCCGAATCGACTGAGATCATCTCATTGCGGTAATAGAGTAGAGATTGCACAAAGAGCCTTGTTTTAATCTGAAGTTCTGACTTGAGGTTCAGGTTTAGCTCATGGACGAGGCTGAACATACCATCGTAGAAGTTAGAATTACAAGTGGTCTTCAAGTTGATTAGGAACTCCAGCAAGCTTTAGCTATTGCGCAGACAAATCTTCTCTAGGAATTAGTATCGCTCTTGTGGCTTGAGCAGCATGTACTCTCTGAGATACTTGGAAGTAATTTCAGATTATATCTTAGCTCCATAGTTCGCTTGAGGAGTGGAAGCAGATTATCCTTGTAGGGAAGAAGTGGAGGGTCGATGTATTGTAGGAAGAGGCTCAATCATGCCCGAGTAGTTGACACTTACTACCTACTGCGAGTTGAAGTCCCTGACCGAGACTTCCCTCAGTGATTTGGTAGATCGTTTTTGAGCCTGATTCAGAACATATTTACTTAGGAAGCGGGGGAGATCCTTTGAGTTGCGGAGGAGTTTGAACTCATCAAGGCGGAGAATCTTCTGCAGGTCAAAATTGTGAGAAGGGAGAATGAGCTTTGCTTTATCAATGAGCTCAGGATGTTCTGCTCCCTCATATACAGAAGGCCGTCCTCTTTTTCTTAGAGTGATATCTTGACTGTCAGGCAGCTCAAACTCCTGATTAAACGCAGGAGTGTCGGGAAGTTGAACCTTATCTTATGTTTGTGAGTAAGCGGCAATCTAACTGGCTGCAGGATTCTCAGGTAGCCCCAAAGACTCCTGCGAGGATAAATCAGTCATGAAGAATTTGCTTTCCTTAATTTAAAAATAATTATTGGCGGTAAAATAACTTAATATATCTTAATTCAAATTCTTAATACTAAATAGGCTCTCTTAATAGTGATTTAATCAGCTTAATGCCATTCAGCAGGATACAAATCCTATAGCTCACCATCTCTGAAGTCTTTTTTTCTAAGCACCCGCTTTCATTCATTACAAGAAGTTGCAGAATTATTTACTGAGAGGAGATCTATAAAGGGAAAGAGAAAGACTTAAAATGGGCAGCCGATATGATCTACTTTCTGGCAATTGAAGTCAGAGAGTAGCGAAGGTAAGAATAAGAGTCTGACTTAATTCAAATTAAGAGTTTTATTAAGTGTTCATAATAAAGATGAGGCTGCCAGACGAGAAATTATAGGGCAAGCACTACGCCTTAACTCTAAGCTAAGCAGTTTAGGTCTGTGATTGTTTCGAGCCCTTCTATTTGAATCGAGTCAAGTTATCGACGAAAACTATTCTCGCAGGAGGGGGGGCCCCCCCGCTGTGTAGGAAAATTTGGGAGCCAAAGCTAATTCCTGAAAGCCAGAGTTGGTCAAATAAAATTTTATCTTAAACTAGTCGAAATGCAATTGTTTGGGACTACTAAATCGAATATTCAAACATATTTGGGCAAAGTGAATTTTATAACTTCACGTATACTCGAAATGTCAATGTTTTTTTACTACAAATTTCGAATATTTACCTTATTTGGGAATTTTAGCACCTGAATTTTGTCATGGAATTTTAGCTACGAATTTTATTATCTGAATCTTTCTACTATTTACACGGAATTTTAGCTACCGGAATTTTAGCTACGGAATTTTAGCTAGGGAATTGCTACTGAATTTTAGCTACGGAATTTTAGCTACCTGGAATTTTAGCTACGGAATTTTAGCTACGGGAATTTTAGCTACCGGAATTTTAGCTACCGGAATTTTAGCTACCGGAATATTAGCTACCGGAATTTTAGCTACGGAATTTTAGCTCCCGGAATTTTAGCTACGGAATTTTAGCTACGGAATTTTAGCTACCGGAATTTTAGCTACGGAATTTTAGCTACGGAATTTTAGCTACGGAATTTTAGCTACGGAATTTTAGCTACGGAATTTTAGCTACGGAATTTTAGCTACCGGAATTTTAGCTACGGAATTTTAGCTACGGAATTTTAAGCTCCCGGAATTTTAGCTCCCGGAATTTTAGCTACGGAATTTAGCTAACGGAATTTTAGCTACTGGAATTTTAGCTCCCGGAATTTTAGCTACGAGAATTTTAGCTACGGAATTTTAGCTACGGAATTTTAGCTACCGGAATTTTAGCTACCGGAATTTTAGCTACGGAATTTAGCTACGGAATTTAGCTACGGAATTTTTAGCTACGGAATTTAGCTACGGAATTTTAGCTACCTGAATTTTAGCTCCCGGAATTTTGCTACGGAATTTTAGCTCCCGGAATTTTAGCTACTGGAATTTTAGCTACCGGAATTTTAGCTACGGAATTTTAGCTACTGGAATTTTAGCTACGGAATTTTAGCTACCGGAATTATTAGCTACGGAATTTTAGCTACCTGGAATTTTAGCTACGGAATTTTAGCTACCGGAATTTTAGCTACCGGAATTTAGCTACGGAATTTTAGCTACCTGGAATTTTAGCTACGGAATTTTAGCTACGGAATTTAGCTACGGAATTTTAGCTACGGAATTTTAGCTACGGAATTTTAGCTACGGAATTTTAGCTACCTGGAATTTTAGCTACGGAATTTTAGCTACCTGGAATTTTAGCTACGGAATTTTAGCTACGGAATTTTAGCTACCTGAATTTTAGCTACGGAATTTTAGCTACCTGGAATTTTAGCTACGGAATTTTAGCTACGGAATTTTAGCTACGGAATTTAGCTACGGAATTTTAGCTACCTGGAATTTTAGCTACGGAATTTTAGCTACGACGGAATTTTAGCTACGGAATTTTAGCTACCGGAATTTTAGCTACGGAATTTTAGCTACCGGAATTTTAGCTACGGAATTTTAGCTACCTGGAATTTTAGCTACGGAATTTTAGCTACATAGAATTTAAGCTATGGAATTTTAGCTACGAATAAATTTAAGCTGCAAAACCATATGACCAAAGTAGATAAATTTTTGTAGTATATCTTATTAGTTCATAGGAATGCTTCTCCCTATAAGAGATTAATACTGTGTACTTCATCAGTGCATTTCCATTCATAAATAGTGCATTGAAATACTGAAATGCTTCAGTGCGAAGAAAAAGATAGAGTTATACATTTTCATTCTTTTAAGTCGTGATTTGTACAAAGTATGAGATGTGAAAGTATTTGAAACTCATTCAGCGAATGGCTTTCTTAATGTAATGACTATTAATTGTCTTATAAGTAATCATAATAGTGAATGGAGCAATAAGTAAGGAATCTATATTTATGACTTGTATAAATAATGGAGGTTTGAAATAAGTTGTTAATATGAAATAAGTTAATGATTAGTAATTAATGAATTGATTAGTCATTATAGAACTAATTAATATTTTAAAAATTTGCGAGGAAAAATATAACTATAAGGGTAACATATATCTATAGCTATCTAAGGTTCATTAGCATGGATGCGATGAAGGAAATGTAGAGACTCAATGCATCATTATCACTACAGAAGCAATAAGCAAGTGCGCTCTCACATCTCACGCTGAGTAATGTTGAATTGCATCGAGAGCGCGCATCGAAACTTCAACTGCGATAGAGAGTGAAGTGCTAGCAAGCATATACTCTTTATATACTGTGTATTTACTCTATGTCACTCACTTATATCTATACGCTCTAAGTAGAAATGATGATTATATACTTGAAATGACAAGTGATGAAGAGTGCAAATGCATTTTCCACTTGATAGCGTAACTTACTTGAGTGCGCTCAATGTGCGATATGTGCGCCGTGAAACGCTCTCTCGAATGATGCTACTTGCGCACTTGTTGCATATCGGAAAAGTAGAGAGGAGAGGCTTGCACTGAAAAGTGCGATAGTGATTTTCACTCCACCATACTTAAGTTTGCACTTGTTTGCACTTGTATCTCATTGTACACGCATGTCATGAGTGCATACACTAGTGATTCATGTTTGCACATGATGTATGAATGATATTAGCATGCATGAGCAGTGATACATTTCGCACACACATAGTTTGCAGTGAAAGAGTGCGCTCTCAATCAAAGTGCGATAGAGTTCATCACTCCATTAATAATGATATAACCAATAATCGCTATAACTTAATAATCATATACTTATAATTGATCATAACTTTAATCGATCATTATTAATGGAGTGATGAACTCTATCGCACTTTGATTGAGAGCGCACTCTTTCACTGCAAACTATGTGTGTGCGAAATGTATCACTGCTCATGCATGCTAATATCATTCATACATCATGTGCAAACATGAATCACTAGTGTATGCACTCATGACATGCGTGTACAATGAGATACAAGTGCAAACAAGTGCAAACTTAAGTATGGTGGAGTGAAAATCACTATCGCACTTTTCAGTGCAAGCCTCTCCTCTCTACTTTTCCGATATGCAACAAGTGCGCAAGTAGCATCATTCGAGAGAGCGTTTCACGGCGCACATATCGCACATTGAGCGCCACTCAAGTAAGTTACGCTATCAAGTGGAAAATGCATTTGCACTCTTCATCACTTATCATTTCAAGTATATAATCATCATTTCTACTTAGAGCGTATAGAGATAAGTGAGTGACATAGAGTAAATACACAGTATATAAAGAGTATATGCTTGCTAGCACTTCACTCTCTATCGCAGTTGAAGTTTCGATGCGCGCTCTCGATGCAATTCAACATTACTCAGCGTTAGATGTAGAGCGCACTTGCTTATTGCTTCTGTAGTGATAATGATGCATTGGTCTCTACATTTCCTTCATCGCATCCATGCTAATGAACCTTAGATAGCTATAGATATATGTTACCCTTATAGTTAATATTTTTCCTCGCAAATTTTTAAAATATTAATTAGTTCTATAATATTGTTCTGCTAATTTGACTCTCCTACCTTAGTGGAAGTTATGAAAGTACTGGTATCTCCATTAAACCCAAGGTCTTGCGTATTTCCAAAGCCAAAGGTCCCTCCATGAGATTCAAGAGTAGACTCGTGGGTGATTTTATTAGCTTTCAAATTATTAGCAATCTTGCTATCAGCAGCATTTGAGCGGCTTGAATCTCTCAACCTTGGATTCTTCGAATATCCATTCTCTATAGTAAAACACTTATTTTATGAACTCGTTGCTTACTTTTCTAAGAGGGACTAGAGTTCATGGGCTCTAATCTGGGACTATTCTTAGCTGAAAAATAATCCTTCTGGAACGGTAGGAAGAATTTAGGGTCATGAGGAGGACTGATAGCTCCCAAGCCGAATCCTTTCTTGGCAGCTTTGACTCTCCTCATGCTATCATTTATCTCTTGCTTGAGGATGTAGTTGCCATCCGTTTCCAAAAGCATGAGTCTCTTTAGGCTTGGACTATTGATCCTGTTATTCATGCCCTTGTAAAACACTTCAGCAGTAGTCGCATCGCCTTCCTGAACACCATCTTTAGAAATCTCTCCACCACCACTCTACTTCTAATCAGCACTCACGAAGGAACTCTTGACGGTGTTCCTGAGACTCTTCATGCCCATCGAGTTTAACCCTAGTCTACCTCCCATACCCACACTCCCAGCACCTGAAGTATAGAATCCACCTTGGGTCTCAAAACGTCTTCCTAGGCTTCTACCAAAGTTAATCCTGTTTATATCGTCCTTCGACTCTTTCAAAATCAGCATCACTCTTCCCGCATCAACTGTGCTCGCCATGCCAATCACGCCACCATTTATAGAGCCCTCCTCACCTCCAAGGCCAGTTAAAATTTAATAATAGCACGCGCAAAGTTGAGGCGATTGCTTATGTAGAGTTTCTGAGATGCCCTGACTTCTTCTCTTTGATGTACTTCTTATCTGCCGCACCTGTGCTCTGGGTATTCTTTTATCTCATGCTTCCTTGTGACTCAGGGCCTTAAATAAAATGATAAAGTACTTTATAGGCCTCCTTATCCATAAAGTCGTTTTATTGTTCTGAGGTTTCTTAGAGTTTCGAGGTCCACGTTTGGATTGGAGAGTTACTGAACTGTGGGAAGCTGCTCCTTCAAAGACTCAAATGCTTGAGCTACGTTGGCGAACTATCCCAAAGACTGGTAGGGCTTTTCAATTGGCGCCTTCCATCCCTTGTTAGAAACGTAATCATTTAATATTTGATACCTAATTTCTTCACCATTTTAAAAAGTTTACTAAAGTTTTTGGTTAGAATAAAGTATGAGGGAGTGTTTTATGAGGATAAATATTTCATACTAAGAGTAGGAGGTGGTGTTGCAAGAGTACTTACATCCTTCTTTCTTTTCTTTTTGTTGAGGTAGTCATCTGGGTCGTCTGTGACCACGCCGTTTAGAGTTTTATGAATGACCCTCCTGAACTGGGAAGAAGCTGGAGCAGCTGCTCCCATGTTGATTCCAGACACAGATGCCACCCCTGGCATTGAAACGCCCAGCTGCTACTTATTCAACTGAGGCATCTTTGTTTGTCCTACTCAAATTTTAAGTCATATTTTCAAAATAATGGAGCAATAAATACTAATTTTAGCAGGGAAGAATTTAGCTATCCTTGATCATCTTAAAATGTTTTAAAACAAACTTAAGATATTGTAAAAATTTAAACTATAATAATTTTATTTTAAATTTATTTAACTATTTTAAATTATTTGCATATATAAGAATATATATAATAAATCTAAATGCAGATTTATTTTATGAATATCTATCATCTCTGTTTGTACACATCTAGAATATAAAAGACCCTTACTTACCATCTGCTGCTGACTTCATCGTTTATTCTATAAATCTTATTTTTAAAACATTAATCTGTCTCTCTTTAATTCTTCATAGCAATCTATAGATGTAGAGTCTCTCACAGTAAAGTTGTGAAAATCAAAAGTTTAAATTAATTTAGTCTCTCATCTCTTAGAAAGCAATTCATCTAAAATTGATGTCTCTATTTCAGGGCTGATCGTTTTTGCTTTGGCCCTGCTCGTTTTACTTATTCTCTGCGGATTGAGACTCTCCCTTCAGACTAAAGCTCGCTTTCTTAACCTTAGAACCCTTTAGCGATTGACTGATGTTAGGGACTGCAGCTGGCACATCTTGGGCCTCGCTATTCAACTCGGCTTTCACCTCATCAACTCCCTATTCCTTAATTGCAGCCCTCTTGGCCCTGAGCTCTCTGGTGGCCTTCCTGGCCTCTAGCTTTTACTTTCGTAGCTCCTAGCTCAGGAAGTTATCCAGCTTCTTTTTAGAGTTGAGGCCTTCGAGCGAGCTGGGCTTGCTTCTCTTCAGCTCACTCTCGAGTCTCTGCTTCCTGGTCATCAAAGCCCTCTTCTTGCCGTCTCTCCTATCAATCCACGATGTGATACCCAGAATGCGAGCCATGTTCTTCAGCTTAGTAATCTCCTCAGCATTCTTTCTTGATATCACTTAGGTCTTCTTTCTTTCAACGCGCTCTTCGTAGATTAGAGGCGGTGCCTTGCCCCAAGGCTTGGGGGTGAACAAAACCGAGGCCGAGTTAATAGAGAAACGCTTATAGAAAGGACCTGGACCATCTGCAAATACATAGCCCAAGTGTGCTTCACACTATAAATGAGGATGAATAAATGATGATAATGAAATGTGTATGTCTTACATTAGAGCAAATGCAACGCTTGATAGGTATCTTATTTTTATAGAGGGTATCAACATGAGCGTTGGTCACCTTCGGCACCTTCAATTTATCCTCTGTGAAGTCAACAGCGTCAACTATGTGGTTCCAGAAGGATGCATGACCAGTGGGCACCTTGTATTTGTGATCTGACATGAAGAGTCTCTAACTGCAGCAGACACAAGAGTAAACACCCACATCCTAGTTCTCCCAGTAAGCTCCTGTGAAAGGCCTCTCGAAACCAACTCCTTGAGTAAGATAGTACTGATAAGGAGTGATCTTTTCCTTCAGGTTATTCTAGTATTCTCTGTTCTTGACTGCGACCCATTTTTCGAAAGCACTGAGGCTCTCAAATTTAAGGGGCTCTGCCTTGTGCTTTCCCTTGATCTCAGTACTCTCTTCTGACTTCTTACTCTTCTTCTTTGTCTTTGCTATTTCACTAGCCTTCTTAAACTAAGTGAAAGTCCTATTAAATAATTCTTGAAGGCAGTCTTATGGATGATGTGTCCGTTGGGGAGCATCTACACATCAAATATACTGTCCTAGAAGGATTAAACCTTGCCCAGCAATTTCTTAGTCCTCTTCTAGCTGATGTAATTCTCAAGACTTTCAACTAGAGCAGCGTCTACTACTTGCTCGCTGCTCGCTGACTCTACCACATCAACTTCGATAGTGGGCTCTAGGATTTCCACCTCGTTCAAGTTCTGAATTATTCTGTCCCTCTGGTCTACCTTTTCCTGGACGTAGATTTCTCTCTTCTTTTTGAGTTCTGCCTCTTGCTGGAACTCCATCTTAACTTGGGCCTTGATCTCATTCTCGCGGTCTAATTTATCCTATTGCTCTGGGGTTAGCTCCTTGTTGACTTCCACTTTCTACTTCTACTCTTCCTTCTTGAGAGACTCATTCTGCTTACGCTTGAACAGGTTATCCAAGAAACTCATTCTATAATCATCATTGAGTTGGGGAAAGGGGAGAAGGGGCTCTTACTAGCGGGAGGGCAAATAGTAGACTTGCTAATTAGCAAGGAGGAAGGAGGAGCTGCGGGACTGCTGGCTGATGCGCATGACCTGGCTCAAACGCAGTAAGTGCTTTTACATCATCTTATTTTAAATAATAATGCTTATTATAAAATTACAACCATATTCGCCACAACAATTAGAAGCTATCAACAATTAGAAGCTTAATTAATTACAAATGTCTTAATTATCTGCTCTTTATAGTATAAAATCGTTTTTAAATTTAAAAAAAATGAATAATAAGACAGTGGACATGCTCATGATGATGGAGCACGATCAGACCTCGCAGTCTGATAATGACAAGTCCAGTGCTTCAATTCTCCCAGAGTAGTTTGCTTAGAACTTTAACACCAAGCAAATTGTGAAGCTGGAGAACTTCTTCGTGCCCCTGGACCTTACTGACTACTTCCTCACTGGAAAAATACCAAGTCACTTGTCCAAGAAGGACATTCAAAAGATGAAGTAGCAGACTTTGCAAGGACTGGCTGCTAGAGTAAACGCTCATCAGCAGATCCACTTCGATATCTTGGAGTTGCTAAATAGTGAACTCAAGACTAGGCCCACCTTCAGACAGACCATTGAAAATTTCAGACTCAACATACCTCGCATCAAGGAGGCTCGAATTTAAGAGAGAGACGAATAACTGACCCCTCACAAAGAGAAGCTGCAATCCGCATTTTGCTTTTTGTTTTAAACTGGCAGATGACAGTATAGTGAAGACAGTGAGTGATAGGTACTTCGCGAAGGACGAAAAGTTTCTTGCAGTGGACGGCCTCAAAAGCAAAGACCACAATTTGTGCGACCTGTATGTGGACACTCACTACATCGACTACATGCTCAGTAATCTGAACTAAGAGTCTCAGTACATCTACGATGAGCTCAAGAGAAAAGTTGAAATTCTATTGATTGCTTTAAGTTGAGGAGAATACCCAGAACATCACTAAACTGCTGGACTCACACGAGAGAGAATACAAATGGATCTAGAGTCAGATGATAAGGACGATCTAGCAGTCCAACAAGACTAACAACTTGCTCACGAGGACTGTGATTGCTAAGTTCAAATACCAGAAAAAGAAACTGCTCTATGGGGAGTGGAAGCGCTTCCTCTTCCTGAAGAAGCTGAGGAGATAGAAATTGAAGCAGATGACCAAGATATTCCGCAACTACCACTAGCAGCAAGCCATGAACAAGATCAAGTTTAGAGTGAAGTAGGAGGCGGTGGTGCAAGACCACACCCGAGTGGAGGGGGCTTATGTTCTTATCAACCAACTCAAAACTAACATGAAGAAGTTGGATGTGGCGCTTCAAAGGATCTACGAGGACAAGAGTGACAAGGCTGAATTTGCGCTACTCAAAACTAGTGTGGACCCTAATAGAGCAAAGACCATCTTCAATTGCATTTAAAAGTCTTATACTTTAATTTCAATGATATGAAAGAGCTGTTCGACACTAGCATACAGTAATACAAGGAGCAACTGGAAATAGAAAAGCAGAAGATGAGGGAGGCTTTTCAATTCATGATTCAAGAGACGGGCGAGAAGTGTGACCGCAGAGATCTTAATCAGTTCACTAATCGAATAGCAGCCCTGGAACAATCGATTCATCAGCTATTTTTGGAAAATGCGCAATTAAGAGAGACCAATTAAAATCATCGGTTACAGTTCACAGTCAATAAGTATATAAACCTTTGTTTAAGTTAGTTAATTTTCTTTAAAGTATCAGGATGAGGCAAAGTACTAGAAAGAGAAGATAGCCGCACTTGAGCTTTAACAAGAAACCATGGCCAATAAAGTAGACTATTTCATTGGAATTTTCAAGAACCATTCTTAGTTACTCGCCTCCAAAGCCAACTTAGACGAAGAGATGAGATAAAGCCTGCTCCAAGAATTTTCAAACGTATTTATTTCGTAATTGTAGGACTCAAACATCAATACGAACAACCACAATAATAACTTTAATGTACAGAGCGAGTCTATTAGAGTGAGGAGGAGGTAGCAGAGTGCAGAACTGCTATATAATGACGCTTCTGATATTCAAAACAAAGGGCAGCTATTTAACATCAACAGTGGAAACATTCATCATGGGGGTTCTGACCTGAGGCCGCACACCTCCTCCATGAGGACTGGCTTTGAAGGTAAAATGTTTTCTTCCAGACTAAAGACTCAATTAAAATGGAGAAGAGTGCTTTTGTATTTAATCAACAGCAGAAGCATCGGCAGAGCAGTAACATAGACACTAATGCAACCACTACTGTGAGGGATGTCTAATCAGCTAAGAATAGACACGGGTTCGGATAGAACTGAGGCTCTTGGGTACTGAATAATAACAACTTAAAAAACGAGGATAGTAACTTCTTCATCACTGCTTCTAATCCTCTAAGCCAAAAGTAGGATGGAGCTTTCTCAGCCACTACCACACTCAAAGCACTTCCCTTCTCTTCCAAGTAGTTCAACATCAAAGATGCAGTTATAATGTAGGTACTATATTTAATATGCAACTTAATCGATAGGAGACAACCAGGTGGACTATGTTTAGGGTAAGAGAGTGTAGTCTATAAATGTAAAGCCTCCTCTCGTCGAGAGAGAAGCTAATGCCTCAACAGGTATGGGCTAGCGAACACCAGACAGTACTCAGTACAATCAAATTGTACTTTACAACCCAGATGCCGCACGCAGAAACACTTCCACTTTGGAGGCACCAAGCAAAGAGTCAACTCCCATCAATAAGCTTATTAATTATATTTTCTTAAATATGGCTGGCGAGAATGAACTAGAAAACTTCTTGAACAATAAGTGATAATATCATTGTAGTTTAGGGAATTGAGGTAATATATATTGAATGGGAACAAAACTCTTGACTCAGAAGACAGGAGGCAAGACAAGCGCACTTATAGCCTCAATCCTTCAATAAATAAGAAGTTGAAGTCCAAGCGCATAGAGGATGTGCGTAAGACTACCCTCAACAACATCAAGAAGCAATATGCAACTATCATGAATAACACAGGGAGTTCAAACAACAATAACAATAATCATTTTTCCCTCAACTAATCTGCTCTCGGGCCTTCTAACTACCAGAGCTAGGGACTACAGCATTTGGATCAGCACCTAGCTATGATGAAGGGATCTCAGACTGCCATAGCTGTTCAAACACCCTCTCAAGCACGGAGGAGTTACTCTCAGAGGACGAAACTAAATGCAACCTCTGGCTATATAGATGGAGGTGGTACTTTGAATGCAAGTTAAAACAGAAATATAATTAGCATTCCTCACGGGCCGCAGATGTATCAGCGAAAGCAAAGTGGCAAGCCCTCTAATAAACTTGAATAGAGATATATCTGTCGATACTTTTATGGATTCTAAGTTTGGTTTGAATGAAGATAGGAGCCACAGAGTAAACAAGACGAGTATCTTGAATGACAACGCGCGAATGCATACTGCTATGCTCTTCTTGACAGACACTTGAGTCATTAAACTTTTATTTCTTGATTTTCCTTTAACCTACTCAATATATGTACTCGTTATGATGAATGCAGCAGATATGAAGTTAAATTTTAATTATAATTTGTCGTAATGGGAAACTGCACCTCTTTCTGCACGACTTGCACCGATGAGAAGGAGTAATTTAGAGTGGACTAAAACTAGATCCGCCAGTCTTGGAATGACAAGGAAGCCCTCGCTTAACAGAACTTTGAAGGAAACTATGACATAGACTAGCCAGCTTATCAGAGCAGGTTTGAGAAGGATTAGTAAATTGGAGTTGGAGGACAAGTTCTCAAATAAGTCAAGACGCAGGGCAAGGCAAATTCTAGTATTTTCTCTTTATAAATTCTCATTTGGATCGGGATAGAGATTTCAATCATTCAGTATACTGATTTTAGTGTTTGCTTTTTTAGAGATAGCTTCAACTAATCTGGAATGGTGAATGAAAACGGAGTAAACACTTCTAAAATGCTGAGCAGCGTAATAAAACTAGAGAATAACTTAGGCCCCTCAGATCAGAGAGTGAACATGGGTCCCATCAGATTATAGAATGACGCAGTCTACACGGGTGAATGGCTGAATAACTTGAGAGATGGCTTTGGTCAATAACAGTGGCCTGACGGGTCCACGTACGAAGGGGAGTGGTAAAACGACAAGGCCAATGGAAGAGGGAAGCTTATTCACGCAGATGGCGATATCTATGAAGGGGAGTGGAAGGATGACAAAGCTCATGGTATGGGAAACTACTCTCATGCAAATATTCCATACCCTTAATGAGGATGTACTCTTATTTAAATGGTGCGTATTACAATGGAGACTGGTTCGAAGACAAGCAGCATGGCTTTGGAATGGAGAGCTGGCCAGATGGTGCAAAATACGAGGGCTAGTACGTAGATGGCAAAAAGGAGGGGAAGGGTAGACTTGGGTTTGCAGATGGGAGCTACTACGAGGGAGAATTCAAACTCAACGAAATTAACGGCTATGGAGTATATCAGTGGCCTGATGGCAAGCACTATGAAGGCGAGTGGCTCAAGAACAAGATGCATGGGAAAGGGCTGCTGACGTGGAAAGACGGCAAGAGGTACGAGGGAGAATTCGTTGAAGATAAACGAGAAGGCCATGGGGATTTCACTTGGGCAGATGGCAGGAAATACGTTGCTAAGTTTCATTTTTGTTAAATACATCGGTCCATGGAGCTAGGGAAAGTAGCACGGTCAAGGCCTCTACATCTCTAAGGAGGGAGAAGCAAAGAAGGGAGAATGGAAGGATGGCAAAAAGTTAAGATGGCTAGAGGATTGAATAAATTTAAGTTAAAGCATCATAAGTTATATATTATGGATGAATGACATCATTAGTTGTAGTTAACTTGTAAAATAATTGCTATTACACAACTGTTATATAAGAGCATCAGATTTTAAGCTTTCTCTTAGCTTTGGTATCTAAAGCCCTGAGAGCTAGGATGTCTAACATCTATCTAGCGTCGAACACATTTCTACCTGAGATGTGCATGTCCTTGAGGGTTTCCCAAAGAGCTGAGCACTCCAACTCTCTCTTCTTGAGCTTCTTGGCAAGCTCCTTCTCAAGTTGTCTATTGCCACCACCTTGTCCACCCATTTCAAGCTACTTAATGAGCTTCTCACTTTCACTTTAGAGTGCTCTGTTATCCGCCTTCAGATCCTCAATCTCCTGCTTCATGTTTCCATAAATGCCTGCCCACTCATTCTTCTGCTTCTGAATTTAGGACTCCTTCTCATTCAGAACAGACTTGAAGTGCTGCACCTCACTTTCGAGTTCCTTCTGAGAGGATTTAGAAGCTCTCTGCTTCATTAGCTGGTCAATCTCTGAATTGAGCATGCCAACCTTATCCCTAAGCGTTCTATTCTCAGCCTTGTAGGTCTCTATCTCTTTTCTGAGGAGAGCAGCTATCTCTTGCTCTCTGGAGTTGTTCTGACTGTGCTCCAGCTGGTAGTTCAAGTTCCTGATCTCGTCATCCCTCAGATCCAACTGCTTCTGGAAGTCAGTGATGTAGCCTTTCATCTCCTCTCTCAGCTTTGCATTCTCTCGCTCCATCACCTCCAATCTCCTTTTATAGTCACCCACCTGACTGTCTGCATCGTTCAGCTACTCCATTAAACTAACTATATAATGAACACCTACAAGGTAAATGATGATAATGGATTAGGTTCCTATTGACTTGCTCCTTTCTGTTGGACTTTCCACTCTCCAACTCTCTGATTCTT
This sequence comes from Tetmemena sp. SeJ-2015, assembly GCA_027382625.1. Lineage (NCBI taxonomy): Eukaryota > Ciliophora > Spirotrichea > Sporadotrichida > Oxytrichidae > Tetmemena > Tetmemena sp. SeJ-2015. Next base: position 28,540 of record JAJKFJ010022706.1, on the reverse strand, counting down.
TGTCTCTGCTCGTCGATGCACTTCTTGAGCTCCTTGATTTCCTACTGTTGGTCATCATATCGCACTCCCTTGCCTACTGACTTGGAACCCACGAGCTCCTACCTCTCACGCTTGATCTAATCTCCGAGCTGGGCTACCAAGTCAAGCAGGTCGCTCTTCTGTTGAATCTCGTTCTGAAGATCCTTCAGAGTGACCAGGTTCAACTGCTCAAGCTAGCCTACTAGTTAAATCCATATATAAAATTAACTAGTTTATCAGCTGTGGAGTACTCTCCTTGACTCAAGGCCTTCTTGATCTTCTTGTAGCTATTATCTGCGTCGCTGCACTTAATGATCAGCATCTTTATCAGTGACTGCTTGTCGTGGATACCAGTGTCCAGCTCCTTCAGAGCATCTCTGATCTCCCTTGAGTTGCCGCCCTGGTTGACGGGGGCTTGACTCTCCTCTCCAAAGAAGTTCTGTTCTGAGCTCCTCATCCTGTCTGGGGAACCGAATCCAGCAGCTGGGTTTTAAGAAAACTGTAGCCTTCTTTGAGGGGAGGGATTAGCTCCCTTCTCAGCTGAAACAATAAATATAAGTAGGATAGTTTTCTTCTTTATGAAGTTCCTAAATGGTTTCTCTTCTCCTTGTTGGGGGTCTTGCCAGCTGCATTCTTGAACTTCTTGAGATCTTTTTGGACCTCCCTAGTGACTACCTTGTTGAGCAGCTCACTGGAGATGTTTTGAAGTGGCTGTCCTAGTGCCTCCCTCATCTGTGATTTAACCTGTCTCTCCAGGAAATCAAAGAGTGACTCTCCCTATTCACATATTAAGATTGGTAACTGTACATCAAGAGATTGTATATATTCAAGAAAAGAGAAATTAAATATATTCATAGTAATAACAACTTACAGTCCTCCTGTCCTTTCTCTTCTCAAGCAGCTGCTCGTACTTCTCTTCATCTGTCACCTCAGGCGCCTCTTCATCCTCGTTAACCATAATCTGTGCTTGCACCTCCAGGTAGGTGAGATTCTTTTGCTTCTTAGCGCTTAGTTGCATTTTCACTGCTCTTTATTTATAATTTGAAATTAATTTTAACGAATAATTACAGAATGCAATCTTCGAGACTCTGAGAATTAAAGTTGAGGAGAGGTCTATTAGAATATTAAGTTTATAATATAGAGTGATTTAATGAACCGCGGCGGCAACTAGCAGCAAGCTCAAAAAGCAGAGTAGGATCAAAAGTACCCCACATCCATTGTAAGAACAAGACTTCATTTTAAAATATCATTAGGACATCAGGTTTGATACGAGGAGTAGTGCAGACACAATTAAGGACGAAGCACTCAACAAATATCAGGAGAATGTAAGTACAATAGCGCTTTTTAATCTCTGTCTTACAACTCTACAGGCTTATCTTCTGGGCAAAATATTCTCAGTCTGCAAACAAGACCCGTCCACAGCTTCCTCTTAAACTCCTAACGCAGGATCCAGCTCTAGTGAAGATGAGGATGAGGACATGAGTGATAGTGATATGAGTGATTCAGATGCCTCTTCGACCTATGGAATGAACCACGATGACTTGGCACTTGGCTAATTGATGGCTGCTCTTGCCAGAGGGCAAACCAACCACGCTGGAGTCTCTGGAACTATAAGTGACGAGCCTCACTTTGGAGTTCTCAGTCAGTAGTAGCAACTATCAAGTGAGAACAACATCCTGAGTGGGGATGGTGGAATAAACATGGAGGATGATGATCAGGTCCAAGCTGTGCAGGAAGCACTATTGGATGAGGATAAGAAGAGACAAGCTGCTCACTCCGCTCTCAAGATTGACTACAAGGGCCTCATGCAGGATGAGGAGGGTGCCATGCTCATCGAGCAAGCAAAGGAGTTGCAGCACGAGCACAAAACTTTCATCGACAACAAGAGGAAGCAGCATGAGCAGGTGGTCAGGGAGCACAAGGAGCTGATTGCCCTCATCAACAAGATCAAAATCAATAACCAGCTTAAGGGAGACCACGGTATCGATGAGCTCCTGAAGGAGTGCAATCAAGCCCTCTACGGCCACAAGCAGGGCGGCAAGGAGTACAAGTTCGTCCACCCTGTCTTTGTGGAGCTGGCCAAGTACCACCAACAGAACCCTAACTCCTCTTTTAGCAACTCTCAACAGAACGAAAACGCAATCAGTTCAGAGTAGCTGTACTTAAACGATGGAGATATCCAAGCACTTAGACCTTGGAGTAAGGAGAATCAAGAGAAAGTCAAAGTGCTACAACTTTGAACTTAATTAAACTTGTATTTTTGGAATACTTTTAAGCACTAACTTAACTTATATAAAGCTTATATTTTATAGTGTCACTGAGTTGAAGCACTTCTTAGTTTCTAAGTTTATATCTATATTCATCATATCTTATAAGTCTTAAAGCAGGCCTTCATAAGTTTATCAAGCCTGAGTTCACTCTTGTTCGAGAACTGGTTCATGGACAAATCCAAATGCTTAAGAGTCAACTTGCTGGAGATATCAGTGGCTGCATTTAACGAGTCTGCTGATTTAGTGCTGGTGCTCGTCCTAGCTGAGTTCAACAAGGTTGGTTGCTACGAAGGCAGTGTTTTCTGTTTGCCCTTGCTTTGTTGACTTGGAGACTTTGAAACATGTTTCTCAATAGCGTTCTCAAAGATTTGGAATAGCTCGTCCACGTAGTCATCGCTCACTTCATTATACTACAGCTTGGCCTCTGCTAATTTATTACCCTCGCTCATGACTTATCTCACCAGCTCTATCACTACTTTGTCACCCAATTAAAGTGTAACAAATAACCTTCTCTGCATTTTAATTCGTTGCTGCCCAGACTTAGCCTTTAGAGTGGGGTCTTCATACCTTTGAGCTGTTTGATGATGAACCATCCTCCATCTTGCCCTATCGAGTTGAAGTCCAAATTAAGTTCCTTGAGTGGGAGTGAGTTCTAATTCAGGGTGTAGAATATCAGATTCGAGCCATCCTCCCCAACGGCGTTACTCTCTATCAAAAGTTAGGGATAATTAAAAACTCACATAGTTCCAGAATCTCAAGTGACTTATTTAAAACTAACGCCTCACTCAGAAACTGAGCTGCTAACTTCCCCAGACTGTTACTCTCTAAAGCGCTTTAATAAGTTTGCAATAGCTCTTACTGAGATTGATGTGCTTGATCTTAGAAGAAGAGACTATAAATTGGGCAATCTCCTCTGCTCCACTGTCTCCCAAATGCTTGAAGCTAAGGTCAATTTTTTGTGAGTCTGGCTTTAAGTTATACTTCCTGTAGATCGCTTCCAGCTCCTCCTTTGTACAAAAATATATTTTTAATAATGTTGCTGGCTTCAGTATCTCTATAGATAAATATTGAGTCATTCTTTCTCAAATGGTTATGTTCTTGTATTACTAGCAGGTGGTGTGTAGCCTATGAAGCTGGAGGTTCCTTTGAGTGGTTCGTTACCACCTCTACCCTTGCCTTGTTCGTTAGTTAAGTTGGTGACTGGGCTTACTGAGCTAGATTAAGAGCAACCCATTAGATTATAATTTAACTTCCATTATAGAGCACATTATAAGTTACTCAAAGATTTGAATTGAGTGGTGATAAGAAAATGAGAGAAAGAGTAGTTAATATGAGTGAACTGTTAGAGAATCTTTAAAAGAAGCGAAGAGAAAATAACCTGCCTTGATTTCCCTAAGAGAAAGCATAGGTCCATCACGACAGGCTAAGAGGTGAGAATAAGAGTCTGCAGGGGCGAGCTCTGCAGGAGAAAGCTTAGGCCTTTCACATGGCGTACTTGCGGGTCCACTCTCTGGCGGTGGCCTCGTACTTGGGTCTGTCAGTCTTGTAGATGTGAGCGATCTCAGGAACGAGAGGATCGTCGGGGTTGGCGTCGGTCAACAAAGAACTGATAGAGAGAAGCACCTTGGAGATGGTCAGAGCGGGGGACCACTCAATAAACTAAGAGTGAAGTTGGGATAAGGATTAATACTTGGTATGGGGACTGATCCTTGAGAATATCAAGACAGATGGAACCGTTGGAGTTGATGTTGGGGTGGTAGATTCTGGTGGTGAAGGTGCACTTGGGAGGCTTGAATGGGTAGTCGGTGGGGAAGTGGATGTTCAAGAAGAACACACCGCCAGCGTAGGGGCTATCGTCGGGTCCCAAGATGGTTGCCTACCAGTCAAACTATGATCAATCTAAAGACTACACTCTGATAGTATTAATTGAGTGGTACTGATCTTTCTCGTCGATGGGTCCAGCTGAGCAGTTGGCAGGTGGGTCTCTGCCGAGGTCGATCAGTTCCTTCTGGATTCTCTTCAAGGCCATATTCTTAGTTAAATGAGTAGATGATTAATATTATATTATAAATTTACTGTTCGGCTTCACCTTTATATCGGACCAATACCACTAAAACTATTCCATCCAATTTCCTTCCAATTTGTTGCTTACGTGATGATCTATGTTATTGATCATAGTTGCATCGTGATTCAGGAATGACGTGAGAGTGATGAGAAATAGAATCCAGAGAGCTCATACGTAGGTAGTCGATTAATTACGAAGCCTAGCATTCGCTGAATTCATAAGGATGATAATAAGAATGTGATGATGATGACTTGAGGCTTTAGTGTTTGCGATTTATAATTAAATAACTCATCCTTAATCAGCATACCAGTTTATTAATAAAATCACTTAATTCAACAAGTAAGTTCTACCAGTCAACCATCTTGTTGAAAACTATCTCTCAGAATCTTTTTGACTAATCCTCTCCTCTTTAGAATGGGAAATCAAGCACCAGTTCAATACGCCAGATTCATTGACGGCACTGAAACACCAGGCTACTCCAAGATCTTGTTGTAAGTTGGATTGCCAAAGTTAAAACACATACATGCTTGACATCTTAAGATCAAGCTAATTGAGAGAAAAAGAATGAGTCCAATACACTGTCTTTATGAAAGCTTTTGCTTTCTACTTGAAAGAAGATCTTTTAAATACAACTACAAATCTTAGCATACTTTTTGCTCAACAGTTTCCTAATTGCTGTCTATAGATCAACCAAGTGCGAGTCACCAGAGAAGCTCATTGATGCCATGGAAGATGGCGTTGATACCATATTGAAGGGATTTTTGAGATCAGTCAAGAAGTTCCCCAATCACAAGTTCCTCGGAACAAGGGATGAGAGTCAGCCAACTAGACCCTACGTCTGGAAATCCTACGCAGAGGCAGATGAGATCACCACTTATTTGGCTAAGGGTAAGTGTAGAAAATTTGCAAAACTCTAGTCTCAAGCGCATTCATATCAGAATCATTGCAGAATTATAAATGCTCATTCAGAAATGATGATCTTAATTCTCTTATAGCTTGCAAATCTTTGAACCTCTCACCTCAGATTGAAGGAGAAGGCCGCCTTTGGAAGTTTATGGGCATTTACGCTAAGAATAGAGAAGAGTGGGCGCTCTCTGCCATTGCTAACATGAAGAATTCAGTTACCACTATTGCTCTCTATGATACCCTTGGTCCCTCTGCTATTGAATTTGTGTTCAAGCAAACAGAGATGACTTCAGTATCTTGCGCAGGCTAATACGTGGCCGGCCTTATTAATCTCAAGAAAGAGGGAAAAGCCCACAATTTGTAGAATATCATCACATTTGATCAGCCAACTTCTGAAGTACTGAACTTAGCCGAAGAAGCAGGACTAAACTTGTACTACATACAAGATTTGATCTAAAAGGGAAAGACTCTTGGAGATCAAGATCTTGAAGAGCCTCAGCCAAGTACTGTCTATGTGTTCTCTTACACCTCAGGATTAATTTAAACTAATCCTTAATTTTCAGGCACTACTGGAGATCCTAAGGCAGTTATCTTGACACATAACAACCTTGTCTCCGCATGCGCAGGAACCGTTGTCTGTGTTGAAGGAATTGATGAGACCAATAGGTACGTTTCTTATCTACCTCTCGCTCACAGTTTGGAGCAAGCTATGTTTACTGTATGCATGGCAAGAGGAGTAGCCATTGGATATTACTCTGGAGACCCTTTGAAATTGATGGATGATCTCCAAGCCCTCAAGCCTACTATGTTCCCCTCTGTCCCTAGACTCTTCACCAGAATCTACGACAAGATCATGTCCTAAGTTAAATAGCAGTCACCTGCTAAGCAATGGCTTTTCAACAAAGCACTATAGAGCAAGCTTTACTATCTCGAGAACGACAGATCCTATACTCACAAGTTCTATGATGCAGTAGTGTTCAAGAAGCTCAGAGATCTCTTAGGAGGAGAAGTCAGAATCATGGTCACTGGAGCTGCACCAATCAACGGAGATGTGCTCAACACTTTGAAGGTCTTATTCTCCAGCCCAATCAGAGAGGGCTATGGCTAGACTGAGACAGCTGCCCCTGCTACCTTCACCTGGTCAGAAGACCCTAAAGCTTTATGATATCCTTGATTTATAAGCCGGGCATGTTGGAGGACCCATTGGAAGCATTATGATTAGACTGAGAGATATTCCTGAGATGGGATACTCGCACAACGACGAGAACCCTAGAGGAGAAATCTGCTTCAAGGGAAAGAACGTCTTCTAGGGCTATTTTAAGGCCCCAGAGAAAAATTTAGAGGCCTTTGATGAAGAGGGCTGGTTGAGAAGTGGTGACGTGGGGATGGTCTTCCCTAATGGTTCAATCAAAATCATCGACAGAGCAAAGAACATCTTCAAGCTCTCTCAAGGAGAGTACATCGCCCCAGAGAAGCTAGAGAACATCTATGCTCAAAGTCACTTCGTTCAGCAGCTCTTTGTATATGGAGATTCAACTGAGAGCTACCTTGTAGCAATTGGAGTCGTGGAGCCACAAGCTATTAAAACCTGGGCTGAAGAGAACATTTATTTTTACAAGGTTGATGCTTCAGACTTGAGCGTTGTTCTAAAGAGTGAGGCACTAGAGAAGGCAGTGATTGCTGATTTTAACAAACTAGCCGCAGCAAATAAATTCAACTCACTCGAAAAGATAAAGCACATTTATCTCACTCAGGAGCTATTCTCGCTGGAGAATGAAATCCTCACCCCCACTATGAAGATCAAGAGAAACGTCGCCCAAAAGGTTTACGAGAATGAAATTAAGGAGCTCTACTCCAGACCCATCGGAGGAGGAAACTGAAAGATTCCTGCCTCGCTAATATTTTAACATGGTTTACATATTAAATAAGTCTTTTAACATTTATTCACGAAATTCTTAGTGATAGAGAGTGATCACTTGATTATGAGGGAGTAAAATCATTAAGTCATTTAGGCGTACTCGCAAACTTAACATAGGGGTTCTACGAAAAGCATTAGTCAAAATATCGACTTACTTAAACTCGAGTTGGCGATCTTTGGGACCGTCCGAATTAACTCACTGGAGGTATGCTAGTAGTCACTCCTGGACTTTAACTTATACTTAATCCTTTGAATTGAACCTCTAATTCTGCCTCTATCGGTAATCCCAGTTCCTAGATCTCTTGAAGTGAGTGAGGGAACTATTGTGGTAACTGTTTGGCAGCAGGTCCTTTCTTTCTGGAATGCTATTTCTCCAGACTCGAATGAATCTATAAAGAGAATGCAAGGAATAAAGCTAGCGTACCTTTGCAGTTGCTTAGTAAAATACTTGGTCCATCTTCTTTGACATCAGATGATCCACTCCCAGAGCTTTCTCTGCGAACTGCTTCGCCTTCCTGTAGTTAGTAATTGCTTGCGAATACTAAAGAGTGAGTGAGGACAATAAATTTCTTACTTATTTGAGGTACTCATGCTCGACTGCGATGTTGTGAAGAGCGATGATGAGCACAACATATCTGTCCTTGTCCGCGGAGTCTAGATTCTCCTCCCCTCTTGAGACCAATTCATCCTAGATGAGAATCAAGGCCTTCATTGCATGATGCAGCGCCAATTCGTGTTTGTCCATTTGAGAAAGGATTGCGCAAATGTTGAGATGTATCTCGCAGGGGTTGCTAATTTTAAGACTCTCATCGACTGAGAGTTCACTGGAGAGATTAATTTGCGAGTACTCTAAATCCAAAGCCATCTCCAAGTATTGCAAAGCGTTTCTGAGTTTATTGGTCTTGCGGAAGAAGCAGGCATAGTTATTATAGGTGAGGGCTCTGATTCGATCATTGTGCTCCGTGAAGAGCTCCGCCTTTTTTAGCAACTCCTAGCACAGCTTGTGGTCCTCTTTTTGGAGATGAGCCATGGAGAGGATGTTACACAAGATTCCAATTTCATTGTAAATCGGGAGCAGGAACTGCTCTTGCTGCTCTGGGTTTGCTACTTTCTCCTTCACAAATTGCTGCACCTCGTCCAATTTCTTAAGTGCATCAACATTCTTAGCCTAGAAATGTAATTATTAATATTCTCAATTGGTACCTGCTCTTTTAAGGAGAGTCCGACCTTTAGTTGATCTTATATATATTCTTAGATAGTCTGCTCTGGTTGCATTTAATCAAGTTAATTATTTTCTAAGAGGATTATTACGTGTTCTGTCGTTAGAGCAGGGTTATTATTTTAATAGAGTTACTTTAATACAACTAGGATTTCTTATAATTTTATACTTTAATAATCACTTTTGCTACTGCCTACACTTTTGTCGAAATGGAATCATTTAATCTTCTTGGAAAACTAGAAGAGCTTATAACTCTCTCTTCTTAGAATGGAGAGTTGACTGAAGAGTTACACTGTACATTGGGATCTTTGTTGACTATTTTGGAAAACTCAAACGAAAGAAGGCATATTTTTTCTGAGTACATCATAAATGATATCATTAAGCTCTTGACCGAAGCTGAAAATGCTATGAGAAGACTTGCTATAATTATAAAATTATTTAAATAAATTCTTCTATATGAATTGTAATCCTTAATCTTGGCTCCAAACAGGCTTATTGTACTTCATTAATCGTACTCCTGTTGTTGAACTGAGAGAGATTGAAAAGAAAATAAAAGCTGATATTCCAACTCTACTTGCGGACGCCTTTTATCAGGACCAAATGAACCAATTCAACAAAAGATTGGCAAACCCTAGACCTGACAATCCTCAAGTACTATATAGCTTGGAGCTAGTGACTGACGAAGAAGAGTTCAGATAGGTTCTTAGACACTATAATTGCGAAAATTTCTATGCTACTACGACTAACAAGAGCATACATATTGGGAGAAAGCAATTCGAGGGAGCTTCAAAAACATACGATTTCCTAAAGTATATAAGCTCAATTTTTATTGTTCATTTGAACTTAAATAAGTTTCATTTTTCTGTTGATATTTCAATAAGGAGTGATCATTGTCTTCTACAAGGGAAAATTGTTGGTGATGATGCAAGGTCTACTCAGAGACATGATAATTATGTTGAACCTTAATTTGAGGTGTCTTTGGCATCAGGAACCAATCATATTATTAATTCAACATAAACTTATAAAATATAGCTTAATAAATGGAGGTACGAGGAATTGCTCTGGCAGTCGCATTTAAGTATCCTTAACAGCATTTTCTGGGAAGGTTTACAACTTGAATTTTAAAATTAAGTAAAGATATTTATGAATACTAAAACCAGATGCTAGCCATCCGTCTCAGAGAAGGTAGAAGATGAAACAATTATATGCTTAATCCATCACAGGGGACCTTTGAACTATTTATATTTTATTTAATATTGAAGGATTCGAATGGTATCGATGTGGATTTGAGATTCAAGTTCAACTATATATTAAGAGTCAACAAACAAATAATCTTTTGAGAGAAATGATAAATAGAAGCTAACTTGCTTGTAAATTTGAATTAATTGATAAAAAAATTCTCACTCCACTATCAATCTGGATTCATCTAGAAGTTTGATTTTCATTAAAGAAAGGGAGACTTAATAAATAATTGATAGAGGAAATGAACTCTAAAATAACCTAAAATAATACGATGATGGAGAACTAAACTCGTTCTAAGTAAGTTTGAGTCTGGATCTTTGCCTCACTTAACTTATGATTTATCATCCACCAAAAGGTGAAATTCTCATTGAAACTTTAAATTAAAATGTTTATTATGATGTCAGCCAATAAATTCAACTCACTCGAAAAGATAAAGCACATTTATCTCACTCAGGAGCTATTCTCGCTGGAGAATGAAATCCTCACCCCCACTATGAAGATCAAGAGAAACGTCGCCCAAAAGGTTTACGAGAATGAAATTAAGGAGCTCTACTCCAGACCCATGGGAGGAGGAAACTGAAAGATTCCTGCCTCGCTAATATTTTAACATGGTTTACATATTAAATAAGTCTTTTAACATTTATTCACGAAATTCTTAGTGATAGAGAGTGATCACTTGATTATGAGGGAGTAAAATAATTAGTCATTTAGGCTGGGTACTCGCAAACTTAACATAGGGGTTCTACGAAAAGCATTAGTCAAAATATCGACTTACTTAAACTCGAGTTGGCGATCTTTGGGACCGTCCGAATTAACTCACTGGAGGTATGCTAGTAGTCACTCCTGGACTTTAACTTATACTTAATCCTTTGAATTGAACCTCTAATTCTGCCTCTATCGGTAATCCCATTTCCTAGATCTCTTGAAGTGAGTGAGGGAACTATTGTGGTAACTGTTTGGCAGCAGGTCCTTTCTTTCTGGAATGCTATTTCTCCAGACTCGAATGAATCTATAAAGAGAATGCAAGGAATAAAGCTAGCGTACCTTTGCAGTTGCTTAGTAAAATACTTGGTCCATCTTCTTTGACATCAGATGATCCACTCCCAGAGCTTTCTCTGCGAACTGCTTCGCCTTCCTGTAGTTAGTAATTGCTTGCGAATACTAAAGAGTGAGTGAGGACAATAAATTTCTTACTTATTTGAGGTACTCATGCTCGACTGCGATGTTGTGAAGAGCGATGATGAGCACAACATATCTGTCCTTGTCCGCGGAGTCTAGATTCTCCTCCCCTCTTGAGACCAATTCATCCTAGATGAGAATCAAGGCCTTCATTGCATGATGCAGCGCCAATTCGTGTTTGTCCATTTGAGAAAGGATTGCGCAAATGTTGAGATGTATCTCGCAGGGGTTGCTAATTTTAAGACTCTCATCGACTGAGAGTTCACTGGAGAGATTAATTTGCGAGTACTCTAAATCCAAAGCCATCTCCAAGTATTGCAAAGCGTTTCTGAGTTTATTGGTCTTGCGGAAGAAGCAGGCATAGTTATTATAGGTGAGGGCTCTGATTCGATCATTGTGCTCCGTGAAGAGCTCCGCCTTTTTTAGCAACTCCTAGCACAGCTTGTGGTCCTCTTTTTGGAGATGAGCCATGGAGAGGATGTTACACAAGATTCCAATTTCATTGTAAATCGGGAGCAGGAACTGCTCTTGCTGCTCTGGGTTTGCTTTTTTTCTATTTTAGTCAAATTTGTTATTTTTCGAGGAATATGAATTAGAGAGTAGTAGAAATTATCTTTTTTTATTGGAATAATAGTAATATTTTTATCAGATTTGATGGTCAGCAATATATAGGAAGCACTTATTTCAAGACTCTTCCTTAAACCTTTTGAGCAGGGTACTTTTCTCCATCTATTGAGAAAATGGCGCGCCTGTCAAAGCGGTAAGTCTAGTTATTCTAGCTTTAATTCTTATCAAACATGCTGCTTTCATAATTAAGAGAAAGAAGAGAGAAGTTTCACATCATTTTTTTAATTTTCTACTTTCATTGGTTGGTAATTTATTGTGATGTGAGTCCTTAGACTCTTCTTAGAGAGCCAATTGCTTCTGGCTTTTATTTTCGCTTTCTTGTCTTTGTTTGGGTGATAGCTAGCCCTCCAGCTTTAAGTTTAGTTATTAGGAGAGGGCGACGCTACCTTACTCGGGAGGAGGGCCCTTGATGAGTGGGTCTATCCTCCAAGCTTTACACTTCGTGTAATCTATCCCTAGATCTCTTCTTATCTTCCCCTTCTTGTCAAAGTAATTGCCAGAGTCCTCATCTATTAGCACTTTGGCAAGGCCGCACTTTCCAGCAGCCAGTCTCTAAGTTATCAGATCGTTATAGCCATCACTAATCGAAGCAAGTGGCCCAGTGTTTAGAGAAGTGCCTATGTAAGGGGTGTTCATGATAAGGACGTGCTGGAAGATAGCGTTCTTGTAGCAATACTCATCTGGACTCTCGTCATGTCGAACTGGCTCCTCTTATAATTCGGGCAAGTCTGGAGAGAATTCGTCCTCATTCAACTACATATGACCCTGCTTGTGGTAAACTTTCTATCCTGTAAAGTAGAGAGAGCCTTGATATCTCTTCCTAAACTTATTCAAGCAATAACTTAGACCAAGTTAAAATGATCTGTTTTTACAAATGACTCTATAGATGCCCCAAATAGTAAATCTGCTTGTCCCCATACATCTCAATACTTCAGAGTTAATGTCGCAGTCTGCAAGTACTCCCCAAAATAGACTCAAGAAAGAGTAGATCTTCTCCTTTTGGTATTCCGCATCAATCTCAGTTAAATCCATCTTCTGTTGCCTACCTTTTGCAACCAGGAAGGCTGCATTCTCGACTTGGTTATCTGAACTCTCACCAGCTGCATCTAAAACTGCCTTAACCAGCCCATTCGCAGAACCTCCAGGGATAAATCCTAGTGTAATTGAAGACATCAATTATAGCCAATCGTGCCGACGATAAAGACCGTTCACTACCTCATGGATTAGACCGTCTCCACTCACAGTTACTATGCCATCATAATCCCCGACTTTCAGTTACTAATTCACTATTTCATAGGCATGGCCAGCTCTTTGAGTCATCACAACTTCAATTAGCAAATGGCCTTTCTCAATAATAGGCCTTGCTTTTTCCCAACTTCTAGCTGCTAATCTCCTCCCAGAGAACGGATTAACAAGTACAAGAATTTTCCTCTTCCTTGGAGGAACTACAAACTACGTTATAATGATCTAAAGTTTACCTTACTAGATGGGAACTCCCTCAAGTGCACACTATATTATGATTGTCCATTCTTTGGTCTTGCCCTCAGATTCGCCAACCAATTAAAAATCCTGAAAGGAGGATGAGGTTTTTCTTCCTAATAGAATGACTTACTTCCAATCTTCTGACGTAGGTTTTCTTGCCTCCACAGCATCCCTTGGTAACTGAGTGCCTCGCAAACACCCACATGTGCATGATCTTCTTATTGCTATCATCTTACTGCACGCTGAGGATATCCCTAAGCTCAAATTCGTGCACCACCTCCCTTCCCTGTAAATTGCTACCTTAGATGTGTGAGTCATCTAGCTTTACTCTCAACTTCCTCTCGAATAAGTCAATATTAGCAGTGAATTGAGAAATCTTTGCCTTCTTGCCTTTCCCTTGAGTAGTGTGCCCGTAAAAGAAACCGCCGTTGGAGCTTCTCCTACTGCTAATTATTTCAGCCTTGACACTGACATGGTTATTGTTCCCTAAGTTGTAAGGTTCATCCCATTTCCTTTCCTCCCCTATGATCGATTCTGACTTGAAAAGCAGGCCGTCTGAAATCTCTGTTCTTCGCATGAGTAGTGGGTCCTAATCCATTAAGTTAATTATAATCTTCTATCTTCAAATTTATTATATCACACACTATCACAAGTGAAGGAATATCCGAATAAAGATAGTATGATTAAAAACTTAACAACCAACTGAAGCAGTAAATGCCTAGTTATAGACAGACTATGGTCACTTCTTTTTCTTCTTCTTCTTTTTGCCCTTTCTTGCCTTCTCCATTTCTCGCCTGGCCAGCAGTCCTCTCCAGTGAGCCTAAACCCAATCTGCAGCTCTGTGGAGCAAGTTAAGTTGCTTCTACTGCTCGTCGTTCTTCCTCTTCATTATCTCCAAGATTTCAAAGTATATAAGTGTGCGTAAGAAGACCACATAGTTTATATTTCTTCTCTCTTCTGTCTCTCATCGTACCTTTGCTTGTACTCTTCAGCCACCTGGTCCAATTCATGGTGGGTTTGATCGTAGTGCTCCTGGGTCTGCTCCTTCAACTTGGTCTACTGCTTCATCTCGCCATCATAGAACTGCAGATTATCGGTGTAGACTCTGTCAGCTCTCTTGTAGTCCTCCCTCAGCTTCTGCTCGTCGGCTTTGTTCTTATTCTTCAGCTCCTTAAGCTGGGACTCTAGCTGGTCAATGTTCTTCTTCAGCTTATCTACCTTCTGGTCGTGATTGGTCTTCAAGCGGTCGTATCTCGACTTCCCAAAGTCTCCCAGCTCCCTTAAGCGTTGGTCCTTCTGAGCATTCTCATCAGCAATGGTCTTCTTTAGGTTCTGGATCTCGTACTCTCTTTGCTCTTTCTGCTCCTTAGACTCCTCCTCGTACTTCTGGAGATGCTCCTTCTTCTAGTCCCTGATCTCCTTGAGCTTTTAGGTTCTGCTCTACAGCATCCTTAACTGCTCCTTGATTGACTACTCCTCCTCTAGAGAAAAATTAATATATGGGAGGTGTGGTAAGCTTGGTGAACCAGAGGGTTTTCAGCTGTTCGAAGGCGTCAATGAAGCCACCAAACTCATTGGATCGCTGGTCTCCGAAGGCAGCCTTGAGTTTGACTTGCATGGCTGGCACGGCGAAGTGCCTTGCCAGTTGGGCGATGGTCTTCCTGATGTTGATAGCGACCTGTTTAGCCTCCTCAGGCAGGAACTCATCATCCAGTGGGATCATCTTGCTGTCAGGGCCCACGTTGTTCTGCTTGAAGGACTGCTCGAGAGTGGCGTGCAGATGAAGCAAGTGAGCAATCTGCTGGCCGAACATGTGATCTAAAGTTGGTTTTATCAGCAAGATGTAACTTACGCAGCTCTTCTTCCTCCCGCTTGAAGACCTCCTCGAATAGCTCCTGGTTCAGCAAAGACAGCACTTTTATCTTTTCTAAAAGAGTAAGTTAAAATCAGTTTCATCTTTAGAGGTTCAAGGCGACTTACAAACTGTTTCGTTGAGGATCTTATTCACTCGCTAAGCCTCGACGTTATCATGAAATTCAAATAAAATCATAGATACAATTTATCATCCTAAATTGATTGAAGAATAATAGGCTTTGACATTTTTATAATGAAAGCCTCTTCTCTGTGCTTATGAAATAATTTAATTATAATTCGATTTCAAATCATTTAAATCTCAGATTTGAAAAGAAGTTCTTTAACTTTTCTTAGGGTTAGATAAGTTCTGGTTGAGGAGGAGGGGCCTGCTTTTAAGGGGGAGGTGGCTGAGAGAGCTTGTTCAAGTTGAGCAAAGGGATCTTAGGCTTGGACTGCTGGTTGCTATTGTTTGGACTCTTGTGAGAGTACTAGCTCTCCTGATAGTGCTGCTGATGAGCCTCGTACATTGATGCTGCTTCAGGGTCTGCTGCTGCATGCTCAGATTCATGGAAGCTAATACTTGACTCGTCAAATTAATGAGAGAAAAAAAAAACTATTGATAGTAGTCATCAAACTACTTCAGTAGCTAAGTGTCCTCCATACCCTGAAGTTACTGCTACTACTATTGCTGCTGCTCTTCCATATTCAACTTCGATA
Organism: Tetmemena sp. SeJ-2015; assembly: GCA_027382625.1. Taxonomy (NCBI): domain Eukaryota; phylum Ciliophora; class Spirotrichea; order Sporadotrichida; family Oxytrichidae; genus Tetmemena; species Tetmemena sp. SeJ-2015. The sequence continues at coordinate 13,043 of JAJKFJ010022706.1, read as the reverse complement.
AGTCTAGTTTTGGAATCTTGAATCCTAGTGGTGCATTGCCAAGGTTTATCACTTTCGAAGAAGGCGCCATGTTCTTCAACGCATTTGAGCTATAAATGTAAATAAGGAAATTAAAGCTGCTGCCCTTTTAGATGTTATTTGATGTGTAGCTTTGTTGACTATAGTCCTTTTGACTTCCGAAGCTCTGGTTCTGCTGAGACACTTAGTATTATGAATTACTCATACCCTCCATTATGAAACCTCGGTCTAGGCTATTATCCTTATACATCATGTCGTTTGAATCATGCAGACTGGGTTGATAATTCTTCCCCTTGTTGTAGTCTGGGTGCTATGAATTCAGCTGAAGGTTCACTGTCTAGTTTAGCTTATTGATCTGAGTCTATTAGGAATCTAATTCCTAATTCAATATCATCATTATCATAAGGTGGATCAATGATTTTGAGTTACTCAGAGACCTTAAGCTCATACTCCCTAGAGGATTTCTTGTTTCTCTTATTCTCCTCAACTATTTTAGTCAACTCTTCGATATACTTTATCTTCTCGTTGTTCAACTGCTGTGCATTTATCTGCTAGATATGCTCTGATTCTCCCTACTAGATTTATATCATGATAGAGCAAATGATTATTCCTGTCTTCAAGATTCTAATAGTACATCACTTTGATATCTCAATGCTGAAGTTGAGTGACTTCGGCTTGATATATCTCAGTTTATAAAGAGAAAGTCTCAATGATCTGATTCACGAAGGATGTGTAGCCGTCCATGATCTTTTGAAGGGCTGATCCTACTGTCGGATGAGAGGCTTTGATTATCTGAGAGAAACCATCACCTAGCAGATTCACATACTGCTCTTAGCTCATTGAGTCGCTATCCTCAAGGTGCTAAAGCTCCTCCTCTCCTTGCATATCTGAATAAGCCTTGGTTGATTGGTTCGCTATTTAACAATAGAGATATGTATAATTATAAGCTCTGTGGAGGTTATTGGAGCTCCTTTGCATAGCTCGGTCTATCATATTTTTCACCTATTCAGCTAAATATACGGAAAGAAGTCAGTATCACTATTTGATGATGTCTACTTAAGTTTACCTTAATTTGCTGAGCTAGCTAATTATTGACTTGTATGTTTTAGACTTGCGCCGAGGGCATAATCCTGTCCAGTTTATCGTTGCTGTAGGCCTCTATTTACTTAAGAAAATCGTTCATCTTGAGTGTCTATCTATCGCTTGAGACCTCACCATGGTTTGAGAAGTCATTTTGAGGAACCAGAGTCTGTGGCTGGTAATTTTGAATTCAAGCAAATTTTGAATGCTTTTTTGCAGACAACTACTAAATATTTTGATGAGCCTATCTGCGATTACTGCAGATAGTAGTATGACTAGTGTTATTGAACTACTGATTCTACTGCTGACTTAGAGCAGAACTGGCGTGGGCTAGTCTCATAAACATATGGACTTTTGCTTTCCAACTTGGAACCTTTACCTCTCGCCTTGCATTTCATTTCTTAAAGAGATTAGTTTCGATTTGCTTTTGGATCAGAGATGTATCAAGAATAAGTTTTATTTGGCCAAAGAGTTTAGATTACTGCTGAAAAGATATAATTATTGTAAGATTTTGTTGAACTCTTGTTTCTCTCTCATAATAAAAAGTAGCGGAGAAAATTTTTAAGATCGAATTATATTTTGATGAAAGGATTCTCCCAACTGGCCAAGCAACTCTTATTACACAAGATTCTAATTGGCCTGCTGAAGTTGACTTAAAATCTAGTAAGAAGTGTATCTGATTATAGCATTAAGATGAGTAATTTTGTTGCTCAGCATGCTTTTACCATTAAATTTCATGATTCTTGCCTTGCTACTGTTGATAGGGAGATTTGAAATTTTATCATTTGTTTTCTATTTTGACCCCCATAGTTAGTGTTAGAATTTAACATGACAGCTGAGTTGTTGAGATTCTAAAAATTGGTCGTGCCCTATCCAGAGATAGGGTTGATGTTGCTCGCACTATTGTTGATGTTTATAAACTACTGAGTGTTCACCGACTTTCTAAGTTACTATGGCTTCTTCTTGATTTGCTTTGAAAGCATTAGAATTATTATATAATAAGAGATGTATTGACTGAATTATTCTTGTTGGAGGATTAAGGCCGCTTTTGTGCTGCTGATTGACCCATATTATGAGCGGCCTTGCTAGAATTAGGAATATAGCCAAGCTAGAAAGCGTTGTCGTAGTTCTTGGCCAAAGATTAATCTCTATTAGCTGCTGAATAGAGACACATCGAGTAAGTTAGCACTTTACAAAGCGCCCTTCTTCACTATTTATGAGGAGTAGGAGAGGTCTACTTAGTCCAGTTAGTCCTTATTATTGTTGTAAGATTTAGATTATATATAATCCCAGTTTATAGAAGTTCTTGTTTCTCTTTTTAGTCTGCTCTTGAGGGTTAAGTGGGTTCGAAGAAAGCAAATAGTTAGTTTGTTCTCTCAATATAAACATATGAATTTAAGAGAGAGGTTGCTTAAGACTGATAATAGTTGCCCATGGAAGTGTATAGATTTCTCTTTTTCCTATTGGTGGTCTTTGACCTCTAACCACTGGACAGTGGAACTTAGCCGTTGCCTCCTCCAACATTTTATATGTTCCCTATTTGCGATTTACTCACATAAGAGTTCCTATTTTGAGAGGAGTTGTTATATAGGTTGTTATAAGGAGCCACCACACTGCTTTGGTTGGACACATATCTGCCCACAGCCGATCTTGATTTGCTCTGAGTAGGTGAACTTAAAACAATATTAAGATTTAAGCTTGTTCCACTGGCAGCCTTCATATAATGCAGACTTTGTGTCTTCTTCAAGTTCTCTAGGTTGATAGTGCTTGAGTTGGGTGACATCACCTGCTCCAGCGTCTTACAGTGCTCTTCCTCCAGCTTCTTGAGGGAGATCTTCTTTTGCTAGTTCTCAAGGGAGTGTAAATTTTGGGAGCCAAGGTGGTTAGGGTGACTCAGCTGTCCACTCGCGAAGAAGTTTATGTCCTCAAAGTTGATCCCTTAAAAAATTTGGTTCGGGGCCATGTGGAAGTTTATATTCATGAATTGCTACTAAGCCAAACAAAAAGTTGAAAAAAGTATAAGGAATATTATTATGCCGGGAGCTTGGAAGTCTGACTATGAGTGTAGCTGTTATCTAGTTTGCTCTGGTTGAGGAGGGAGATGTTATTACTTAAGTTCAATATGGATGTGTCATTAAGAAAGAATAAGAAAAGATAATTAAACCCGCTCAGGCTCATCAGGTTATTCTTGGTGTGTTGATGATCTTAAATAAATAAAAATTACAAAATATTTCTAGATGAGTCTGTGGGTTGGCCTCGTTCGAGGGGAAGCTTTGGATATGTTGATTGCTTAGCTAATTATGTTTCTGGGCTAAGTTAGATGTCAATACTCCACTAGATTAAACCAATATAGACTTAAACTATCATAGATTAGACGCCCTTGGTGATGAATCCATTTTTTTAGTTTTGAATGTTATAGTTTGCGGGTCCACTGGAGGTGAGTTTGTGGCTGTTGTTTAGTTTTGAGTTTGGAGTGCTGTTTGTGAAGCTCTTCTCTTTCTGTTTCATCATACTGCTCTTTCGATTATTATAGTAGTTATTCTTATTTAATTTTTATAGACTTAGATGAATAATATAAATCCAGCCCTCAATCCCAATATAATCATAGAGCAAGCAAATTACAAGTGTAACAACAATTTTTATAATAGATTCAAATAACTTCTTATAAATATATATCTGAAGTTCGGTCTGAAAAATCTCTCTTTTTCCCAGAGAGTAGATAGGGAGTAGGTTGGTAGGGTTTTGTATTTAAGAACTACTGATGGTTGGGTTTATGTGATCTCAAAACCTTTTTTCGCGCATAGCTGCATCTCTCCAAGACTAGCTGAATTCGTCCATTCTGTTCATGAACTCGTCCTGGAAATCTTATATGCCTTTCTGTTGTTTGAGAGCTCCGAGGTTTAGACCCAGACCAAAGCCACTCTTAGCCATAGGAGGAGGGGCTTGCGAATTATTTTGAATTTGATAGTCTTCGTTCTGCTAATAGACATTAAATGTATATAAGGATTATTGCTAGTGAAGTGGAGATGGTTGCTGGTACTACTACTGCTGTTGGTTATTTACAGAAGAGAGGTTTAGATTGAAGACGGGTTTCTTTAACTTACATAAATAAGTAAAGTATTTATTATTATGAAAATAGAATTGATTTTGGAATCTAATTGCGACTTGAGTCTTTCAATGATTTTAAAATGTAAATTTGTAATAGAAATCTAAGGGTCTTGGTTTTTGCAGACATAATTAGTTTCATTCAAAATATCTAAGTGGCTAATTATATATTGATTTGAATGTCTCCTTGATGAGAGTAAGGTATTTCCTAGTCTCATAACACTACTAGGATTGGATGAATCCTTATTGGAGCACCTGCTTTCCATCAGCTTTTAAACTGATATTTGAATTGTTTACAAAGTCATACGCATTTTGACCTTAAAAATAAAACCACACACTTTATAGATTTAGTTTGTTCTAGGTTTTCCAAAAAGTTATTAAGAAGACGGGGCTTTTAAAGTCTCTAGGCCCCACTGACCGCACTCACATTTATCTAATTCTAAGACTGATTAAGCATGCTCTGATTTTGCTACTACTGTTGGGAGGTTGCTTATATCATAAATGCTTAAACAATTCGAGTAAAGACTTTGAGCTAGAATAAAATATTTTTAATTTATAATTTTATAATAAAAAGTTGTAATGGAATCAACCAGTGAAAAGCAGTCCAAATCTAAAATGGACACTATGACTGGCACTTATGGCTTTGGAGACAGGAAGGACCACTCTCAGTCTTAGAGAACAGTCTCAAACTAGCATGAAGAGCACAAGACACACTAATCAGATATCAATGGCAGAGGGGAGAATGGGTTTCAGCCTTGGCAAGGAAATACCGATGTTAAGTTGATTGTCCGCGATAATGAAAATTATATTAATTTATTTAAAAGGGAATCCTATAGCAGATCAGCAAGTACAATGACCCTCGGATCTTAGATGAATACTACTAAGAGTTGAGAAACTTCCAAGTTATTTATTTACTATTTCAAAGGAAAGGGACTGGACTGGAGGATTAGAATGTCAACTGTAAAAGATTTCTAATACACAGCTCCACCAACCTTACAGGAAGGAGCTCATAAACATGCTGATATACACTTCTGCATTAGGGTAGTGAAACAAAAAGCAGTCTAAATAAAATTTTATATTTTATTGTCTATCAAAAGATCTTTGAGAAGGATCATTTTTACAAAGAGACTTAAGCTCACAAGAAGTACTAGAAGTGGCAAAGGAAATTTAACTGGACTAAGTATTCATAATCCATTTGCTAGAAACCTCAAGAATGGTATCGTGGTTGATTGCTGAAGAGTGTACTATTCCTTTAGACTTAGACGAACAGAGAATACAGTACGCCAAAAACAATGTAAATTATATTTAATGCGAGGATCTACGGCCTGATGGAAGTTTAAATACTTTAGCATGTACTTTTTCGACCCTCCCTGGGGAGGTATTGACTACCGAAGCTTGCCTCTGTATTATAAAGTGCCAATGTGATGCTGAAGCTGCCGAGCAACATGGACTTGATGGAGCTGTATTAGTTTATCGCATACTGCTTCACAAAGTCAAGAAGGGACAAAGAATCTGAGCTCGAGACTGGCAAGTACGTCTTAGAGATACAAACCCAGCTAGTCATACAATACTAATCACATTATAAAGTTATAATTGTTTCTACAAAAGGTGCAGAGCGAGAAAAGAAAGTACTATCTGATTATCGTGGGGCAGAGTATAGTCCAGGGGGAGCTATTCAATCAGATCTTATCCTTATTCTTATTGCTTTAATTTAAGATACAAAAAGAGATGCCTCTAAAGCGCACTCATAACAGCTAACAAGACCATAATTTGAAATAAGAAAGCAAAAGAGTAGTAGAACAAGTCTAGGTACCAAAATAGACTACTATTGTAAGTGAGGAAGAAGAATTCACTATAAAAAAGATCACTAAAAAGAATAAATGATGATATGTGTAAATAAATGATTACTTATTTCTTTTACTTACCTAATTTTGCCTAATTTGACTTAAATAGGTTTATTTTTGTACATTAGCACTGTAAGTAAAAGCTTTGCACAATGATTTTTCAAAATCGTAGGGTAGAAAGTGCTCAATCAAAAATGCAGGCAAGTGTAAATAGATGTATATAGCAAAGTACATGATGTTTTCTTCTTTTGAGGATTCGAAATACTTTTTTAAAAAAAACTTAAAAACTTCTCTAACTTGATTTCGACATAATCCCCTTGGGTTGCCACTACTTTATCCATCAGACTTCATTCATTATGACTTTGATTCACCTTTGTCTAAGTCTATCATGTAGCATTTATCTACGTTTTCCAATTCAATTAAATTATAGATTCTGCAAACTGCAGACTGTTGCCACCCACTCCACTGCAGCAATCCAAAATATTCTAGCAAAGCTAGCCATGTAAGTTGATACTGGCTCAGGAGTGATCGAGAACCAGCCTTGCCTGTCCAGATAGAGTCCAAAGTCGTACCTGCTGAAGAGAGCAACTACTCTCAATATTATAGAACTAATTAAATATTTTTAAAATTTGCAAGGAAAAATATAACTAAAGGGTAACATATATCTATAGCTATCTAAGGTGCTTATAGGAATTGAGAAGGAAATGTAGAGATCCAATGCATCATTATACTAAGAAGCAATAGCTAGTGGGCTCTCATATCTCACGCTGAGTAATGTTGAATTTGCATCGAGAGCGCGCATCGAAACTTCGAACTGCGATAGAGAGTGAGGAGCTAGCGAGCATGTACTCTGTATATACAGTATTTACTCTATGTCGCTCACTTATCTCTATACGCTCCAGTAGAAATGATGATTACATACTTGAAATGCTAAGTGGTGAAGACTGCAAATGCATTTTCAACTTGATAGCGTAATGTACTTGAGTGGGTTTGATGTGCGATCGATGCGCCGTGAAACACTCTCTTGAATGATGCTATCTTACGCACTTATTGCATATCGAAAAAGTAGAGAGGAGAGGCTTGCACTGAAAAGTGCGATTATTATTTTCACTTCATCATACTTAAGTTTCAACTTGTTTGCACTTGTATCTCAATGTACACGCATGCCGAGAGTGCGCACACTGGTGATTCAGATCTGAAGATGATGTATGAATGATGTTAGCATACATGGACAGTGATGCACTTCGCATACGCAAAGTTTGCAGTGAAAGAGTGCACTATGGATGAAAGTTTGATAGAGGAACTCACTTTATTAATTATGATCGATTAAAGATATGTTAAAATATAAGTGTATAATTATTATGTTAAAGCGATTATTTGTTATATCATAATTAATAAAGTGAGTTCCTCTATCAAACTTTCATCCATAGTGCACTCTTTCACTGCAAACTTTGCGTATGCGAAGTGCATCACTGTCCATGTATGCTAACATCATTCATACATCATCTTCAGATCTGAATCACCAGTGTGCGCACTCTCGGCATGCGTGTACATTGAGATACAAGTGCAAAACAATGCAAACTTAAGTATGGGGAGAGAAATCACTGATCCGCACCTTTTCAAGTGCAAGCCTCTCTCTCTACTTATTCCGATATGCAAAACGTGCGCAAGTAGCATATTTCGAGAGAGCGGTTACGGAGACATATCGCAACATTAGACGGCAACTCAAGTAAGTTACGCTATCAAGTGAAAAATGCATTTGCACTCTTCATCACTTATCATATAAAGTACATATCATCATTTCTACTTTAGAGTGATAGAGATAAGTGAGTGACATAGAAGTTAAATAAGAGATCAATATGTAAAGGGTATATAATGCTATATGAGTGCGTAGCGTTACTTCACGGTCTAGCTACAATTGACTAAGCGCAGAATAGAATCAAGATATGGTTAAGGGCGCGGTCTCGTCAATTCACATTATCAAGCGTGAGATATAGTGGAAGAGCGCACTAGCTTATTGCTTCTGTAGTGATAATGATGCATTGATCCTCTACATTTCCTTCATCCTTCATCACATCCATGATAATGAACCTTAGACAGCTATAGATATATGTTACCTTTTAGTTCCCTCTTTTTGCAGGTGCGGGTTTTAAAATATTAATTGTTTCTATAATAACTAATCAGGAGATTCATTAATTACAATCAATTAACTATTTCATATTAACAGCTTATTATAAACTCCATTCTTTAATACGCAGAGAACACATAATTATAGATCTTAACTTATTGCTCCATTCATATTCTGATTACTTATCAAGACATAGTGGACCGAGTATTAGTCAGTAATATAGCATGTGAGAGAAAGTCCATATCTGCAGATAGATGTAGAGTTCAATACTTCACAATTCATATTATATGGGTGAGTCACAATGACGGAACATGAATGTCATTAGGAGAGAAGAGGGAATTGTGAATTGAAGAGTGACTATGATATGGAGCTGATTAATTAATAGGCTTGCGTGTGACCGATCGATCAGCAGAGCAGTGGTAAATGTTAATTTCATATGATATAGGCAATCGTAAGATGATTAGGAGATCAGACAGGACAGTGCAAGGGAATGGCTGGATGCTAGAATGACGAGGAGAGCTTTATCAGCAATATGGAGTAACATAATTATCTACGTCATCGTGAGATTACTGGAGGAGTGTGAGAAGCACTCGTAGGTATGACTAATAAGATATACTCAAAATTTAATCTACTTTGTCATCATTTTTGCAGCTTAATTTCTTCGTAATTAGCAAGTAACGGTAAGGAGTATAACGCCAAAGATAAATTCTATGGTAGCCTAAAATTCGCTAGGGAGGGATCCAAGGTAGCTAAATCAGTGCCTAAATACACGTACGCTAAATTTCCGGTAGCTAAAATTCCGTAGCTAAAATTCCGTCGTAGCTAAAATTCCCCGTAGCTAAATATCCAGTAGCTAAAATTCCATTAGTTTTTAACAATTCCCGATGCTTAAAATTCCGGTAAGCTACAATTCAGTCGTAGCTAAAAGATTGCGTGCCGTAAGTTCGTAGGCATAGAGAGTGATAATAGATGAGCGAAGATTATAGACGAAGTTGCTCGGGTGAGGAATAAATGCTAATGATACATTAACCTGTAGGGTCTAAATATTCCGTAGCTAAAAAATCGTGCTAAAATTCCATCGTAGCTTTAAATCCGTTAGCATAAAATTCAGGTGTAAAATTTCGTAAGCTAAAATCCAGGTGCTAAAATTCGTACTAAACTTCGGTAGCTAAAATTCCGTAGGCTAAAATTCCGTAGCTAAAATTCCGGTAGCCAAAATCCGTAGCTAAAATTCCGGCGTAGCTAAAAATTCTTGTAGCTTAAATAAATCTTAAATTCAGTAGCTAATATTTTAATTTACTTCTATAGACTTAAGATATAGGCCGTGTTATGGTGGAATTAAGACAAGCTATGCTTCTCTGATCATATATAAGCATTAGCAGGTATGTATAACATGATTGAAGTTTATATTATGTTAAGAGACATTCAATTGATAGTGCTGAATGGGTTGAAATACTTATTGATGGAAGCAATCAAGGTATCATATGGAAGAAATCAGGGTCCTATGGAAGAAATCAAGATCGATTTTAACTTTGATTCAATGTAAAGTTACAAGTACAAAGTGATAAGTATATTACTTGATAAGTTGGTGTATATTTGGAAGTTATTAAGGTCAACTCTTATGCTATATAAAAAATAAAGAAGAGAGAATAAGACAATAGGATGCATAAGAGATGAATGATTTAACTTTAAACAAGCCTAACAATTAAGTATTATTATTATATTCAATCATTAACTTTCAAATTTCTAATGGCTTCCTATATTTTGTTTGATAGTATATCTGAAAGCTCTTCAATTGTTTGATGTTTTATTTATTTAAACACACTCAACTCAAAATACTACTGATCGAAGGTCTTTTCTTTACGCATCAACAAACTTTCAAAAGCAGCTTGAGTATTTCAAATCTTCCTCACTTTTACTGTCTTCTTCTTTATCTCTAAATCAGCGTCCTACAATTGCAATTCTAGAGCATTTCCTAGTAAAGGGATACTTTCATATGAATAATAGATAGCTAAGTCCTATCGAACATTATGTCCTCATCTTCTGCATATACATCTTTTAGCATTGACTAATCTCTGAGAATCTCTGGAGAGTGATATTATAGTATTCCATAAGTTTATGGAGGTCTCCTCTCTCCCCAACCAGATATTTTAAGCTTAAAGTCTTTAGTGAAGTAGATATGCTTATGATTCAAATCAGTATGAAATAGATCCCTATCATGAGCATCTTCAAACGAAGCAAGAATGAGTTTAATCATATGATAGAGAACACTTTTATCTTTAAGTAATCCTTTGTTCATAATATCTTCCAATGAATACTCTAAGCTTTCCATGATGGCTGAATACTTTCCACAATAAGAGCTTAAAGCAATAAGCTTAGGAACATAGCAAAGATTGCTTTCAACTATGATATTAAAGCATTTCTAGTAAGTCGAGCTTACTGCATTCTTTATGTAGTTTGCTTTGCATATTGATTTAAATGAATACTCTTCATCCCTTTCTAAATTGGTAGTTCCAAACTTCTCTCTAGGTAATGTTGCTCCGGTTTTGATTTTCATAAGAGTACTTGTATAATCATTTGTGAATGCTTTCAATTTAATTGCGTTGTAATCAATCTTCAACTACTTCTCTATCTCTTCTATTCTCTAGAAGTTTATTCCTTGTCTATCTCTCTGAAGAAGGTAATTGTTTAGTTCAATTTCAGAAGACTTAGTATCATTATGAATTTACTATTTCAAATAGGCATAGTATGATTTGCAACTACTCTTCAATTGTTTTAAAGTGCCCTTACTTGCCTATTTTAGCTTTAAATTATCAATTGTTGTTTCAACAAATTTCAATTCATCTATATTCAGATTGCACTATATGCTTATCTTCGTATCATCACTTAATGTTATTAATCCAAAAAGTTCTATTATAGAAGTTATGTTCTTATTCATGTCCAAGATTTTCTCTATGACTAGTTTGAATGTTGATTTGCAATCATCAATTGAATTTAGCTTAGATGCCAAACTTTTAAAGAAATTATTTGAAGGCTCTTTATCTTAAAGATGCTTCTTGAGTTTGCTCAATCCATCGTTAGCATCTATTGACTTCTTAAGTTTTATTAAGGTATTGCTAGTATCGAAATGCACTTCAATGAAATATGTGCTTTCTTCAATCATTTTCAAAGCTTCTAATATATGATAGCGTAAAGGGATTTGGTAGAAAGTTGATGTTTGATCTTTAAAATCTTAGATGCTGAAATGTATCTCGTCTAGACTTGTCTACCTCTTATTTTTGTCTTTGAGTAAGAGTTCATGCACATGCTAATATACTTTATACACAAAGCACTTATTTATCTTGAAAAATCTTCCCTCTATATACTCTTTATGAAAGTCTTTTCTGAATGAAAATGAAACTTCAGAATCTGTAATGCTCTCAACTTAACTTTACATCTTAACATATTCGATTGAGTGCTTGGAAAGTTTATAACTCTTCTCTGAGTTTTAATCTTAAACTATTTGAATTTCAACACACTTGCTACTAATTTCGAGATGCGATTCAGAGGATTCATATTGAAATATAGATTCTTATGCATTCGATATATTGTAAGAATCAGGGGTGAAGTCAAAATTGCAAAAATAAATCAAAGCTCGACACTTAAAGTCTTCTCCTATATGCAGGATAAATATAGACCCGTGCCAGAATAATTGGACTCAGATCGACAGAATCTGCTTGCTCTACTCCTGATTTGACCTTGGCGGATAAAATTACGACTCGGCTGGTAGAATTATACTGCTGCAGCTAAAATATACGACCGTGCGATAAATATATTACTAGGTTGCTACTAGAATGCGGACGATGACAAATGCAAATTAGTGGCACTTAATTTCAAACTCTGCCGCTCTGATTTTCATGCTGACCACTGTTCAAACGAAGCCGAACCTGATTGTCTAGAGCCATTTCTTGATACTGAGCACCCACAGCTTGCTGACATCGCTTGCAGTCATTCTCTAGAGCACCTCGGCCACAGCTGAGACTAGATTCTCTCTGTAGAGTTAGGACGCAGTCAATCTTACTTTCTAGCTATCTTGCGTGAGCGAAGCTGCAGCTTCACAAATGAGAAGAGCTGTTCGATAGGATTGAGCCATGGTGAGTACTCTGCGTTGAAGAGCACTACAACTTTGAATCGCTTGGCTGTTTCAAGTACCTCTGAGAAGCGATGAATGACTGCGTTGTCCATAAGTAGAACGATCTTCTTGTGCAAGAGACTCTCGTCACTGCGAATGCTCTTCAGAGTCTTGTAGATGAAGTTCTCAAAGAGAATCGCATTGAATGCTCCTTCGATGATCTAGCTGCTCACTATCTTGTCTTGGCTGATAGCAGCAATGAAGCTCAGAGAGAACTACTGCTACTTGTACTCACTCTTACGTATTGAGAGCTCACGCATCTTCATGCCCTGCTCACCCAAGAACTCTGCCAGTTCAATCTTGAGCTGCTCGATAGATCTGTAGAGCTGCTGCACTTTGTCATCTTGCTCTTGACCTGGACTCTCCTCCTACTCTACTTTCAAGTCAACTCTCAACTTTACTTACAGCTGCGCTGTCTTGGACTGTCACTGACAAATCGAAGTCGACGAGGAACTAAGTGGCGAGAGCTTTGCTCATCTTCAAGGTCTAGCTGTACGCTCAGCTTGCTGGAGGTAGATTTCAGGCGCAGTGCTTTCATTTTCACTGTCAGCGGTGTGAACTAGTAGAGTGACCTCGTTGGAGTTGTAGCCACACTCTGTGAAACCTTTCTGCTCGAGTCTAGCTTCAACTGACTGAACTTCTTACTCATGCTCAACTGTTTTGAGTTGCTTCGGGGATTTCAGGGATGGTGGGGAAA